>JACWBX010004028.1:5221-62330 GCA_014622435.1 Polypedilum pembai
GTTCATTCAACTCTCATTTTGCAGTGCTTCACATGTGAAAATTTTTAGTTTTTCCTCTGAATAATAATTTTATGATTTTCAGCAATTTCCTAAATCCATTAATTAAAATCAGTGTTGTTATCGTAGATGTCTATGGTCTACGTGTCTACGTAGATGTAGACGTAGATTTTGTCTACGTAGACAAAAAATTTTTGTCTAAGGTCTACAAGTTTGTCTACGTAGACAGTATCTACGGTCTACGAAGTTGTCTACGTAGACAGAAAAATTTTTGTCTACGGTCTATGAAGTTGTCTACAAAGACAGTGTCTACGGTCTACGAGTCTAAAACGCTATTTTCAAAATAGTATTTTGTCAATTTTTTTTATAAATATACCGTTTGTAAGCTAATGTTTTATTTTATGTTATATTTAAGTGAAAGCGCTGTGTTTCATTGATTTTAAGTGATTTACAAAATCAATGCTTTTCTTCTTTATGAAATTCTTGTTATGGTTAGTTTTGAAACCTTGCAGTAGACTTAATTTAAGGTAAAGACACATAACCTGGACTTATTTGTTTTGAATGAAATTTTGTTTCAAGTCACTTCCTCCATGTTTTAAATCGAATAACAATAGGTTAACCGATTATTGCATAACTATAGAACAAAGTCATTTTCTGGACTATCTTTTTCCCTCAATTATAAGAGTTGGCTCTTTTATTTAAGAGAAGACGATAGGTCAAAGTTATGTACCAGTACATTTATAAAAAGATTTTTGACAAAATAGCACTGTGCTAACTTTGACTAGTCCAGAAAATAACTTTGATTAATTGTTATGCAATAATCAGGTAACCTTTTTGTTATTCGATTTAAAACATGGAGAAAGTGAATTGAAGCTAATTTTTATTCAAAATAGATGACCAAAGTTATCTGCCTATAACCTAAATTAAGTCGAGTAAATAATTCTCAAGTAAATAATGAGTAAAATTACTTAAGTGAAATTTCGTTAGTAAATCATAAATAAATTTGCAGGAGTAAGTCGTGAGTAAATTTACTCAAGTAACAAAATTTAATTACTCATTGAGTAAGTTATGCAACGATTTCAGACTCTAGTTTGTCCATATACTTTTGAGTACTACTGTAGATAAATTAATTCTTAAGTAGAATTTGACAAAACAAAGCAAAGAATCTGTTTTTTCTTCGTAGACAAACTCGTAGACCGTAGACACTGTCTTCGTAGACAATGTCTTCGTAGACAAACTCGTAGACCGTAGACAGTGTCTACGTAGACAAACTCGTAGACCGTAGACAAAAATTTTTCTGTCTACGTAGACAACTTCGTAGACCGTAGACACTGTCTACGTAGAAAAACTTTTAGACCGTAGACATCTACGATAACAACACTGCTCAATTTTTTTTAATACTGAATATAATAATCATGAAAAGACAATAACAAATTGATGAATACTTGCCTCCTCCTCCACCTCCTTGTCTGTCACCGAATTTCTTTGGCCCGCCTTTCTGCCAACTGTTATTACGTTGAGCCAATTGAACCTTAATAGTGCAGCCATTAAACTCTTTTCCATCAAACCATTCTATTGCACTCGAAGCTGTAAAAGGATCATCGTAGGTAATAGTGCACTCTCCTTTGCCTTCTCCTGTCGCTTTATCCTTATAAATCCAAATTTTCGGCTTGTTAGTGCGCTTGTCTTTCTTGATAATTCCAATAGCTCCAAAGTGATCATTGATTTCAGATTCTGTAATCTGTGGATCCATTCCACTCACAAAAATGGTATCATCTTGAACAACCATATCGCCGCCACCACCACCGCCGCCTGAAAATTTATAATATAGGTTTGTGTTAGTAAAATTTTAATTTAAAATATTGCTATGTTTTCTTAATTTCTAACTCAAAAAGGGTCTTGATAAATTTCACACTAAAGTTTCAACTCTTAAAAAAAATTATACTGTGTAAGTTGATTTAAATTAAGTTGATTGAATAGATAAATAAATTATAATAAAAGCTTCTTTCCTACTGAAAAGCAGCAGCAGCGAATATAGGACCCACATTTATATAATATACACTAATACAACTCTCGAAGAGAAAGGAATATAAAATTTCGCACATCTTCTTTTTGTTATTATTTAATTATAGTAAGTAAATACCATAATCAATCATTATAGTATGTAGTACAATTAGGAATAAAACATGTTTACCGAATTATGATATTCGGCATTTTACCTTTATTATAACCACCACTTCTGTTGTTTCCGCTGACACACATCATGAAATGAAACCATTAATGATTTTTGTATACGATTGCAATTACATGAGAGATTCATAAGTAAATTTATCTTTCTACAAATGATTCAATCATGCTTTTGCTAAAGAGACTTTAAAAAAATTTCTTCATTTCAAAAGTCATCTTTTAAAAGTTTCAATACATCAATGGTTTCAATACGCTCGTCGTTTAATATACTCTTTGGATTTTTGCGACACACAATGCTTAACTCTTTACTCTTTCCATGTAATTGTAATAAAATATTGAGTTATTAACACAAATTGATGAAGATTAATCGATATCAACTGGAGGGACATTTAGTTTTGAAAAATAATAATAATCTAACAAAATTATATGTTGAACAAGTTTATGGAAAAATTGATAAATAATAATTAACATTTTACATGACTTGTGTTTGATATTTTACAGAAAATATTAAGTGCAGAAATAATCTAATTTATATTTGATTTTTAATCTCATCCAATCGATTCATAATCGTTCATCATTATTATCAAAATATAAGCGCGTCGCAAAATTTACCTTGTTGTGTATTTTTTCATTCTTACCAATTTTAAGTCGCAACCATTTTTAACTATTTTCTTTAAAAATTTTTAAAACTCTTTCATTTCGTAGTGTATTGAAAAACCTTCTAAATAATGTTGAATAGTTTTTTTTTTTTTGAAACCTACCCAAAGTTTCCACCTTTGTTGTAATTTCCTCCTCGATAATTGTTTCCATTTCCTTGGTAATCTAAAAATCATAAATTTTGTTATAAATTAAAAAATTAAAATTTAGAAATACTTACCGTTTCCACCTCCTCCATAACTATTTCCACCACCATAATCTTGCTGACTTCCTCCGTAGCTTTGATAATTGTTGTAATCCTCTAAAAATGAAAAAATAAAAATGGCAACATTTGACGGCATTTTCTTCAAAAAAAATTAAATCACATTTTTCACTACGAAACTTACGATTTGCCATTGTAATATTATTTAGTTTGAGTTCCTTGTGTTTCTCAATATATATTAATGATATATTTAATATCTAAAGATGTGTATATTCTTTTATATTTCAATCAAAAATAATTTCGTGGCTTGAGAAAGAAAATGTCCGATAATTTTTTTCTTAAAAAACTGGAAAGCAAGCTAAAAAGTTTTCAAAAGCGCTCTTAACAAAATTCAAATACAATTTTTTTCCAGGTCAATTAAAACCGTTACTTTTATTCAATTATGCTTCAAACATTCAGACAAGAGAAAAGAAAATAATAAATGAGAATAAATCCCTAGTTCTTTAAAGGACAATAATTTCTAACTTTTTTCATTAAATAGAAATTAGAAGAAAGAGCGAACACGCAATGCTCATGATATATTTTTAGCGCATTCTATACATATTTTCTTCGTTCATTTGCGACAATTCGCCATTGAATAAAACTTTGATGGTGAAATCTAAATCACGATTGTTCTGTAAGAAAAATGAGAAAACAGCAGTAGGTAACTAAAAAGGAAATTTAGCTATTTATTTTACGCTTACCTTCTCATTTGGTTGCATAGAAAATGTTCCAAAGATCTCTTCGCCTTTTTTCGCTGTGATATAGTCATCTAAATAAAATACTGTTTGTTTCCAATGGGTATAGGGTGCATCAGGACTCGTTGAGAAACCGAGCCGCTTGTGGCACTTGGTAAACTCAACATTGAAGTAGGTTACTAATGCTTGAATAAAATCGTTTCGTTTAACAATTAAATGGAAGTCACTGGTAAAAGCAAGATCTTCTTTTTGTACGGTATACAAGTCAATTTCTTTCACAAGATAGGAATTTGTGACAACTTGTTTCTGATCAACAACATCGACAAGTGGTTCACTTATAGCAACTTTTCGAATATGTGACATATTAAAACCATAAACATCATCCCACCAATTAATTTTCTCATCCTTATATTGGCGATCTTCAATTGAAGTCACATATAAAGTGCATCTGTCAGGAAACATCATTCCATTTTCCTTATCCAACCACTTATCTCGAGCAAACAGAACAGTGTCAAGCATAGATTCATAAAATAAACAATATCCCATCCATTCTAAAAAGAAATAAAATCTTTTTTATTTTTGAAATATTAAAATAAAGTAAATGAATTAATTACCGGATATGATAATGTCAACTTTTTCAATGCCATCGGGTAAAACAACTTCTTCGACCTTTCCTTTGACCAATGTTATAATGTGATCAAGCTTATTTTCAGCAATGATTTTTGTAGCATAATCTGCAATATTTGAGCACTCGATAGCAAAAACTCGTGCTGCTCCTGCCTTTGCAGCAAACATGCTTAAAATTCCAGTACCGCAACCAACATCAACAACAGTTTTTCCTTTGAACAAATGTTTATTGTGATACATTGCGTTTCTGTATGTCATAGTTCTAACTTCGTCTTTTAGCATTTCCTCATGTATTCCAAAATGGGCATAACTATCAAAATAATAGTCACGACTAGTCATTTCTTCAGGCGATTGATTTTTGATTGATGCTTTTTCTTTATGATTGTGTGTTCCATTTCCATTTTCAGTTGAAATTTCCATTGGCTGTGAGTCAGTCTAAAATAAAATATGATATATCAAAATGATTTATTAGCAATATATTTATATAAAGATATAAAAAGAAAAGAAGATATTTAAATAATGGCTATAATACATAGGCATTTAGTTAATAATTAACCTCAAAAAGTAAATATAAAAATGCTCGAAAATCATTTAATAATTTAAGATAACAGTGCCATTTGTGATGTAATCGATAAGAAAGTTCAATTTTAAACGGGTCATTTGATTAAAAAAAACCTTTAATTGATAAAAGCCGGCTCAAATTATTAGCGACAATTGTGAGACAAAGGAATATATTATTTTCATTACTTACCATTATTCTTTCCCTGTGATTTTTTGTAAATATTTTTATTGGCCACTTAAAATGAGATTTAGATCGTTCTGCTC
Organism: Polypedilum pembai; assembly: GCA_014622435.1. NCBI lineage: Eukaryota > Metazoa > Arthropoda > Insecta > Diptera > Chironomidae > Polypedilum > Polypedilum pembai. The sequence goes on from JACWBX010004028.1 coordinate 10,454, forward strand.
TTTATTTCTGAGTCCTATTACTTTAAAAATTAATTTTCAATTTGAAGATATTTTTTTTTTCTCTGAGACACTTTATTTTTTGTTTGTTAATTTCCAATGAATAAACTTCCAATATTAGTTTAAGAATTCAAATATAAAAGACTGTTATTTTATTGTATTTTTCTCATATAAATTAGTATTTAATAATTTTATGATGGTTCAAAATCAATTTGACTCATAGGTTCAACAAAGTTAGGACCCTCTCGCACATATTTATTTAATTGGGCAATTTGTGTAGCATTAAACTCATTAGATTTTGCAAGTATTTCAATGACTTCAAATCGTTTTTGTTTGACTTCAAAGCATGTTCCAGGTTTTCTGTTCAAAAGAAATTCTACAAATCCTCCTGTTTCTGCCACCTTCTTTTGTCCGTATTCATGCTTTACAACAGATTTTAAAAAAGAAAATGCATTCATTGAAAGGTCATCAAACGGCATGTTGCAATAGCTTAGTAGAGTAGAAAAACTGTTGTCATTACTAAATATTGCTTCCAACCATTTATTCGAAATATAAGCAATTTGATTGTTGATCGGCTTACTGTCATCTATGAAAAACACATTCTCTAGACATTGAAATGCACGAATTTTGATTTCACTTGGATAATTAGTAATGGTTTGATAGATTTTGTTTAATACTTGACAAATTTGATTACCAAATGTAGCATCCATTGAGCGCTTTCCATCATCATACTTTGTAATGCTACCTAAAGTATCTAGAGCTGCATAAAAAAGTGTTGAATTTTCATCATTCATTAAACACTCGAAGAGAAGATCAATAAACGGTGAATAGTTGTTGTAAATTTTTTGAGGAAATGCCGATGCAACAGCAGTAAAGAACTTCATAAGACTTGGAATGAGTAAGTTGATCAGAGGATTTTCGTTCATTGTTTCTATTTTTCTGGCCAAATTTTGTAAAACACCTTTTTCTTCTAAATAATTTAAACCATAATCTTGCACACAAAGCCCTTGCAAGATTTCTAATAGATTCATTTGAAGTAGTACATCGGAGTCATTAGTATTGAGTTCATTTATTATTTCATCCAAGATAAATCGAGTTTTTTCAAAGTACGAGAAACCTTTACTGGCTAATGCAACTGAAACATCATATACACGACATTTGATTTCACTTTGATCAGCTTGTGTACACGAATACAATTTTCGCTTAATATCTGCATCATCTAGAAATTCATTAGAGAGAAAATTTACGAGTAGCTCAATAGATGGTGGTCCTATTTGAACTTGTGGAGATTTGAGACAATTTATAACCAATAGAATTGTACTTTTTGGTACAATTTTTGTTATTTCGCCGCAATCCTTTTGAAGTTTTCGAATAGCAATTCTAGTGAAGCAATTCATATTGAGAATTTGCTCAATTGCAACAAATGAATTTCGATCTTGTAATCCAAGATTTGATAAACAGATTTCAATTATTTCACAAACTATCATTGCATTCTGCTCACTAAAGATGAAGAAGAAATATGTTGAATTAGAATGATTAAGCAAAAAAATTAAAACTTACGATTCGTTTGTATAATTTTCAAACGACTTTAAAAGGCTCAAATTCCCCAAAATACACTTTGAAATATCTTCATTTTGTATAACAGCACTTTTCAATTCACTTAGCGATTCATAAATTTCCTCCTCAGACGTATTTAACGACAAATTATTAATTTTACTAATAATTTCGTGCATTTTTGCGCTTCTTGTTTTGATTCTTCAACAACAACAACAATATTGGAAGTTTATTGGAAAATAAATTTTTGAAGTAAAAGAAAATTTGTTTTCTTACAATCACAGATAATTGAATATTTAGATATTTAATATGGTATTTCTCACTGCATTGAATTTGGCACGTTCTCGAGGACCAGACGAATGGTGGAGGAAGCGTAAAATTTTCAAATTAGCGGCAGTAAGTTACTCATTCGAATGCTGTTCATTATAATGCTTAATTCTATATATTTTTTCAGTATTTCTATGGCAGAAGAAGAAATTGCTACAGTTTGGCAGTACGTTCAGTTCACAGAGCGTTAGTTTATGCTACAAAATCTCGTCATGAGAGAAAGAGTGATTTAATTGAATTATGGAAGCAAAGAATCACAGCAGGTGCTGCACAACATGGTGTTGAATATTGGCAGTTCATGGATGGATTGCATAAGAACAACATTGAAATAAATAGGAAAAATTTAGCAGATCTTGCAATTTGGGAGCCAGCAACATTTGAAGCTTTAGCCAAAATTTCAAAAGATTTCGTTGAGAAAAATAAAAACTGATTAGTTTCATATGATTTAGTAACATTAAGTCATTAATAAAATAGCATTTAAATCGAATGACAACTAGTATTAATTCATTTAATTTCAATTAATATTCCAGTCTTTAACCTCTTAAAAAAATACATGTCACATTTTTGCATAACACTTATGAGACCATTTGTTTACTATTTAGAGAATTTTTAAGATGCGGTTAACAAATATTCTTTTTAAACAACATAATGTATGGCGTGCAAAACTCAAGTGGAAATATCAATCACAACGCAATGTACTTGATACAGGACTGGTTGCTGCTCTACAAAGCAAAGGAATTGAAGTAAAAGATGCTGTTGAATATACAAATAAAATGGACAAATTTATGTAAGAAAAAAATTAATTTTTTCTATCAATTATTTTATTTGATTTATTAAATTGATATTTCAGTAAAACACAGCCAGAGAAGAATGTTGAACCTGAAACTACTTATCCTACTACGTATGTTTATTGTGATTCAAATTGCTTAGTTTATGGATGTTTGCAGGCACAAAATCTTACGAAATCTTTGATTTTCAACAATTTTCCTGAGAAATTAGAACAAAAATTCGCTAATATCAAATTGCCAACTGATATTGAGAGATCCATGCATCAATCTGTACTCGTTTCTCATCTTCTTGATGCTGAGCAAATTAAATCACCTTATAAAATACAGATTGCTCCAAATAAACCTAGACATTTTCTACCAAAAGAGTACTGTATAACTGAAAAACGAAAGAAGTAAGTAAAGCATCAAGTATAATCTTTTGATTATTATATTATTATTCTTTTGTCTTAGTTTGCTGCTGTCAACTAGACTTTTAAGTCATTGTGAACGTTTTTACGGTCATATTGAAGCTGTTAATAAAAAAACGGTTAATCATGTAAAGTTCATGGCTCCTATTGAGAAGAATGGTGATCGAATACAATTTGATTTGAATGCTGAAACATTCGTTACATCCAAAAAACCAATAATACCTTTTGATGAATCGAGTGATGAAGCAGTACCAGATATTTTTCCTCTCGATCAAACAATATCGATTCCAAAAATTGAAAAGAAATATGACATGATCAGTTCATACCGTAAGAAGTTTTTATATTAAAAAAAGTAGTTATATTTTATTAAATCTATAATTTTTAAATAGCAATCAAAACAACTAGTATATTCAGCCATCCACATACAATTATGCTACATTTTTCAAAAGCAGATGTAAAACATTTGTATGAGGAGGAGGTGACTGATGATCAGTTTGAAAGCAGGGCTATTTTAAAAGGATTTGCAGCAGCAACTAGTAGAGCTCACAATCTTTATGGAGTAAGTGGTTATAATGAAAATGTATTAAATTTTAAACGAATAATTTTATTTTACAGGAGGATGTCAAGATTCTTCAACAACCTATTCCCGTTCAAGTGATTCAACTCGATGGACGTAAAATACAATTTGGCATTTTTCAATTAAACACACTCGATCTCGATTCAAAAGATGGAATAAAAAACTTTTGGTTTAGAAAGCCAGAAATGTATCTCTACGATGAATGCATATACAAAGACGGTCGACCACTTTTATCAAATTACAATTTTGACATCTTTAAAATGATGTGTGTATTCTATAGTAATTGATTTACGCAATAAAAATATGATAGATTAATGAATTACTCATATATATAAAAACGTGAAGTTATTGATTTTAAAAACACCTAACATAATTAGTTAGGTGAACAATCTGCATTGAAATTGAAAAAATTTCCTTTCAAGTTCAACGCGTAGACAAAGCAACATCAAAAAAAGTATGTGTTTGATAAATCAATTATTGTAACAAAAAAATTACATTTTGCCTTGAAATAATCAATCAAGTTATGCTGTAAAATATTGTGTTATTTCATTCAACTTTCTTTCTCAAAAAATAATAAAATAATTTAAAGTTTAAGAGCTGAGCACTACGATTCTCTAACACTGAAATACTTTTTTCTGATTTATACTTGCAAGTGAGTGTTTAGAATTCAATTTATGTTACATTCACTACATAAATCGCATTTTGATAGTCCCGAAAAACGATTTTTCTTCACTCATAAACGTTCATTGATTTTCAGTTTGCCAAAATATTGGATTTTTTGATTTTTGAATTTTTTCTGTGATGGCACGTGCAAGTGCAAAGTCATTATTTTGACCTATTTTTATATCAAGCAACGGAAGGAAAATAGAGTCCTTGAAAAGAGAAATTTGAAAAATTTTCTTCACAAATAAAGTTTCAGTTGATTAGTGCAGACGTATATCAGCTGATAGTAAAAATGCAAGGATTGTTAGCAAAATTAAGTGCCCAAAAGCTTTCAGAAGCACGATCGTTATCAATTGCTTCTTCAGTTGATATGAACGAGGATGAAGAAAATGAAGAGTCGGATGAAAGTTCTAAGTCAAATACAAGAAATACAAAGTAAGTTGAAAATTTATCTTTTACATCTAATCTTACACACAGTTGAACTTTGACTGAAAGCAACTCAAGTATTTATCGGCATGAAAGTACAGAAAATAGTCATGGTCATGTAAAATGTGGAATGAAGGAAAAATTATTAGACATTGTATTATAGTTTATGAAAAGTGAGCATGTAAAGTTGATGATTACCATTTCAATGATAATATAAGCATAGAAAATATGAAAACGAGCAAGCCTATAATAGTGGCGCATTTCTACATAAACGAAAATTTTAATGAAAAAATGCGCCTAGAAGTGTTCGATAAATTTCGATCAGATTATTAAAATATAATTCTTTGCGTGTCTAGTATACATATTTGTATAAAATGAAAGCTAAGATCCACACTATACCATATTAATGTCTGAGAATAAATGAGCAGTAAACTTTCTAGTGTAAATCCCTCTCTGGATAAAAAAATTTATGGTATCATTTTCGTTCTAAATACATACAATTTCTTTTGCTATCTAGCACGTCAAAAAGTAAACATACAAGCCATTTGAGTGCTGAAATAAAAAGATTTGCAATTTAAATTCAAATGAATCTGTACCTTACGCCATCAGTAAAAATTACATTTAATAGTGAAGTGACTTAGTGTGAGCACTCCATTACAAAAAAAAAAAAACAATTTTATACTTGCTCGTTTTGTGTGTTTTGAAAAACGAGACATCAATATACCATTTCAAATCTTAGCTATTTAGTCGTAATTTTCAAATCATACCAATGACAACTTGGAGAGAGGTTTATAATAAATTGAGAATGAATGGCTTAATTAATGGAAGTGCAAGGGGAGGTGGTAGTGATGAAGCGTCCATAATATCTTCAGATGCTGATACGATTACAAGTGGTACTCCTAAATACAATCATCGTTCTAGCCTTGATCATGAATGGCAAATGAATTATTTTATAAATCGACGAGATGGATTGTATTAATTTTAAAATAAACCTAAAATTTTTAAATTTTATCGTGAATTCTTTTATTAATGCAGGCCAAAGGTGAAAAAAGAGAAAGAGCCTAAGAAGCCAGGATGGAATTCAACGAAAGAAGTGAAGGCAAAAGTAGGTTCGAGAATTGATACAAATATGGTTAAACTTAAATTATTAGATGCCACACGTAAGGCAGCTCTTACCAAAAAACAACTTGTTTCTACAGCCATGCAAACTGACACGATTAAAACAAAATTGTGCAAAGATGTGCATACAGATACTCAAAACTTAATTGAACCAAAAGATCAACAAACTGAAACAGAAGTTGATTTAATTGCGATGAAAGCTAAAGATGGCACAAGTTAGTTTAAATTAATTAAATAATGATAAAACATAATATTTATTAAATAATTTTTATTTCTTTCAAAGTAATTATAACTAGCAGTGTTGCTATAAATACTGACAAATTAACTACTCATTCGACGTCCACTCAAACAACAATGCCACGATCAAATGTTTCATTCAAAAGAATGACAGATAAACGACATAGAATTGAGTATGCTGATGACTTTGATGACGATGAGGCATTACTTGACGACTCTGATAATGATGAGGCATCGATCTTGCAATTAGAAAAAATTGAACGTCGCTTAAGATCTAAGAAGAAGCAACGAGCTCCATCAAGATCGAAGACATTTGAAATTGTTATAGAGGATGAAGCATCAGATGTGATTGCTATTGAAACTATTCCAACTGAAGTTCCTATTAATAATAAGAAAAATTCTGAATCAGAGTATGAAGATAGCATTCAAGGTGACAACGATTATTTAACTGCAACTGTTATCAAAAAAGGAAATAATAGAAGACATCACGATATTGATTCAACTGTTAATTCTTGGAACAATCTCGATTATGATGATGAAAAAGTAGAATTGCCACGAAGCAGTTTTGTTGAGGGAGGTCCAACACCTTGGTCAAATTTCACTGGTTTTTTATTTTATTTTACTAACTGCTACATAATTAAATTATTTTCTTTAATTTTTCTAGACCTTGTATTAGGAAATCGTTTTTTGAATGCACGCTTATCACCAGTTCCACAAAGAATTCATCGACCTAATTTGAAACAGGTCACATGGAGTGATGCACAAGTGAAAATAGTGAATGATTTGATGCACGAGGCTACAGCTCTTTTGGATGTATTTGATCAAGTTGCAATGATGTTAGGTATGAAATTCTTGAAATTATAATAAAACTGTTTTTAAAAAATTATATTTTTTATAGGTCCTGATATAAAATTACACAATGTTTCGGGTAAACAACGATATAATTTTATAAATCATATTTAATGTTAATTTACTAATAATTTTAGATGTTGAGGAATTTAAACTTCCCGAATCGAAGTATAATGAAGAAATGACAAAATCTTGCGAAAAATTAGAAGAATCATTGAAACGACTTCAAAGTATTCATGATCCTAAAACCACATAATTTAAATTCACAATGAGAAACTATTTATCGTAATAAAGATTATTGTAGTTTATTCTCCGAACAAATATTTACTCTTACATTTTTAAGCAATTGCTTTATCCATAAAAAATTTCTTAATTGGAGGCGTTAGATTAGTAACTTTCAATCCTAGACTTCTAGCGAGCACGAAAGGTGCAAAATTATTACAATATAATGTTTGTAGTGCATGTACACCTGCCATTATTGGAACATTAGCCTTCAATCTTTCTTGTTCATATTTCAACAAATATTGAAGGTCATAGAGTTCACTGCCATTGTATATGGCTTCAGCTAAGACTTCGGTCATTGTCAAAACATCACCGAATCCTAAATTGACTCCTTGACCAGCTAAAGGATGAACTCGATGAGCTGCATCACCAATTATTGCTGCACCTTTGCATACATATGAAGAAGCGTGACCTAAACCAAGTGGAAATGCAGCACGTGAATTATCTTGCACTTTTAAAACTTCAGGTGGTACTTGTTGCATTTTGTTTTTGTTAAATGGTAGAATGCCATCAATCATTTGTAATATACTGTTAACTGAGCTTGAATCGTGTTTCTTCACGAAAGCTTCATTAAGTGCATCAACAAATTCATCTGGCGGCATTTTCAAAAGTTCTTTTGCATGCTCGATAGTAGTAGTCCACACGAGCGAACTTAAAGTATCAGTTAGTGGAAGTAATGCTACTGGTCCATTTGGTAGAAATCTTTGCCATGCTATAGTATTACCAAGTGCTTGTAATTGATTCAACTCTAAAGTGGCAACAACACCCATCTGTTTGTATGAAAGTGCAAAATTGTTTATACCCATCGATTGACGAACTATTGAATTGAAACCATCAGCACCAACCTGTTGATGAGATAAAAATATTTAAAAAAATTATTGACAACCTGTTGAATTAAAATTTTCTCTCAAACACATACAGAAGCAAATAAAAATTATTCTGAGAGAAAATTTCACACAAAAGGAAAATGTTGGAGAAAAAAATGAATCTGTAAGTTTAAATAAATTTTCCAGTTGATGATCGTACCCCGATGAGTTAAGTAGTAAAATAAAGAAATAAAACGTGAAAATTTCATAAGATTTTCTTTTGCAATAAAAATTATTTAGGAAGGAAATAGTAATCAAATCAAGGGTTAAAAAACACAAGTAGGTAGTTTTTTCTAAGAATACTTTTCTTAATAATGAATGAAATTTGAAACTCTAAAATCACATTTTACGATGATGCAGATTTAATTTTAGAATCTGATTCACCTCAAGTACTGCCAGTAATTGTTTTTATTAAGTAAAAATAACACAATTAAATACGATTAATGAGTAGAAAGTGTCATAAAGCATATTTTTCTTTTTCACTTTTCACTACATACGGAAAAAGAATGTTCTTATGATGAAGCAATTCGATTATGTGTGTATTTTAAGTGTTTGTGTTCAATTAGCGCATAAACAAACAATAAATTAAATTACATCTCTTTGAATATATATGCTTTTTCTCTCTTCACGTTCGCGCACGAGATCGAAAAAAATCGGACGATCGAAGGAAATAAAAATTATTTGATATTTATCATGAAGAAATTATATTCTTCTTTATGCAAATTTTTTAATAACCTGTCTTCATATTTTTAGATAATTCACTTTTTCTTCACACCGTGATATCGCTAATTAGCTTTCAATGATGATAAATTCCGTACGCTTTTCAATTATTGTAAGTTAACATGTGATTGATTCAAGATGACGGTTGCAAGATGTTCACTTTTTTTTCTCATACATTTGTAGGAGAATGACATGAATCGTGAAGAAGAGGAGAGAAAATGTGACGATTATGAAGACGATGATATAAAGAGCATTTCGAGTGAAAGCAGTGGTGAAGGAATACCAATTCCATTTTCAATCAAAGGTCATTCACGAGATGAGTGTCAATTATGGGATGTTAATGAAATTGAAGCCTCATTGCGTACACTACCAAATGCAGAATCAATTGAAAATTCAGTTAAAATAGGAAACTATCAACACATGTATTCAAACATTGTTGAATTAAATGTAGGATTACTCTTCGCAGTTTGGAATAAACAACTTGAATATGCTGCGCGTTTATTACGTCAAGGAGCTCAATCAAATACAATTGATTCAAAAAAACGATCGGCTCTTCATTTTGCATGCATAAAAAGTAGTGCACCACTTACTCGACTTCTTTTACATTTCAAAGCTGATCCTAACGTGACAGATGAAAATAAATTATATCCTTTACATTGTGCTGCTATTGTTGGAAATTCTGACTGTATTAATCTCTTAATTAGAAATGGCTCCCAAGTTAATGCTGGGATTGAAAACAACAAAACTGCTTTACTTTATGCAGTTACAAATAATGCAATAAAATGCGTAAACATTCTTCTTCAGTATGGAGCTAATCCAAATATGATTCAAAATAATGTTGAATCACCTCTTCATATAGCTTCTGAAATGGGCTATGTCGAATGTGTTAAAGCGTTGCTTGCACGAGGAGCTAATGTCAATTGTATGGCAGGAAATAAACGAAATTCTCCTTTACATTTGGCAGCCGAAGATGATTTTTCTGATTGTGTTAAATTACTTTTAGGTGAAAATAATTTTTACATTTCATTTAACTTCTCAAAAGAAAAATATTATTTTAGATCATGGTGCAAATGTAAATATTAGAAATGCTGATCAACAAACACCTCTTCATATTGCTTGCTTACAACAAAGTATAGAAACTGTTGAGATGTTAATTAAATATAAAGCGGATGTTAATTCTGTTTATCGAGATGGAAGGACAACGTTGCACGCGAGCATTGTGAAAGAGTCAAGTTCATGGGAATGTACTAGAATTCTACTCGATAATCATGTAGATGTCAATAAGGCAGACAACTTTGGATATTCGCCACTACATTTAGCAGCACTTAATGAATTTAGCTCATGTGTATTGATGTTAATTGAATATGGAGCAGATATTACAGCAAGAACAAATGGAGGAATATCAGCACTTTCATTTATTGTTCGCAGAACCCCAGAAGCCATACCCAAATATTTGTCAAAACTTGACTCATCAATTAAAGTGAATGAGAACGAGATTGGTGATGTCGATTGTGAAATTAAATTGGATTTTCGATGTCTTGTACCAAATCATGACAAAGGCGAAACTGAATTGCTCATGAATTTTATCGAAGTTGGACAAAAAAGAATTTTAAAGCATCCACTTTGTGAAACTTTTCTTTTTCTAAAATGGCGAAGAATCAGAAAATATTTTCTCTTTAGTCTCTTTTATCATGCAATATTTGTGCTACTGTTTACAATATATGCTTTAGAAGTTTTTGTCAATCATTGTCCACCGAAATGTATTGAGGGAGAAGAAGAAGAAGAATTTTCATATGATAAGTGCTTTACAATCATCGGATATATAATTTTATTTCTAAATTTTATATTACTTGGTAAGGAAATGTTTCAAGTAGCTCATGGATTTCTAACATACATGCGAAGTTGGGAAAATTGGCTTCAATGGAGTATCATTTTTGGTGTTTTCTTATGCACAGTGAGTTTATTAATCTTTCAATATTTTTAATCAATGATTGATAATTTATTATACGTTTTTAGTATCCAAATGTAAAGAATTTTAGAGATGTAAATACAAAAGATCAATGGGAGTATCATGTAGCTGGTGTAATTGTCTTTCTTGTGTGGCTTGAGCTTATGATGTTAGTAGGAAGATTTCCGATTTTTGGAATTTATGGTGAGCAATCATATATTGTGTTAAAGATAAATTACAATAATATTTAACTTTTTTAGTTCAAATGTTTACGAAAGGTATTGATAATATAATTTTGATTTTAAATAATTTTAATTATCCTATTTAACAACAGTTGCAGTGAATTTTTCAAAATTTTTATTAGCATATAGTTGCCTTATTATTGCCTTTGCACTTAGTTTTTGCATACTCTTTCCAAATATGGAAGCATTTGATAATGTTCCACAGTGAGTTGTATTTAAAATTTATTTAGATAAACATATTTGATACATATTCTTTCACATTTAAGGTCAATTTTGAAAACATTCGTAATGATGATTGGAGAGCTTGAATTTGAAGATGTTTTCTATGGAGAAAAGTTAATTTTACATCCAATTACAACTCACTCAATGTTTTTCACATTTGTAGTGCTGGTGACAATAATTTTAATGAATTTACTTGTCGGTTTAGCTGTAAGTGACATTCAAGGACTTCAAGCGTCTGCTGGGCTAAATAGATTGAGTAGACAGGCTGAGCTTGTGTCACGTTTAGAAAGTTTATTATTTTCTAAACTTTTATCGAAAGCTCCCCCAAAAATTTTAAACGTCTTTAGACGTGAAGCATTATTAAGAACATCGAGATATAATTTGCAATTAAGCATTCGACCAAATGATCCACGTGAGAAAACGGTAAGAATTAATTGTTTTAATGAAATAATGAAATTTTAATCAAATAATATTGACAGATTCCAAAGGAAATCATGACATCAATATATCGACTTGTAGCCGAAAGAAGAGATAGGAATCAAAGTATTAGGCGAAAGAGGAATACAAAAAATTTAAATTTGTTTAAAGATTCAGTTGAAGAAATACAATTACGAAGATCAGGTTTTTCTCATGCTCAAACGATAAGGCAAAGAACTGTATCAGATCAGCCCTATCAACGTGATTCTAATACTCCTCTTTTGCCACCACAATCACCTTCATATACCACTACAGGAATAAGAAAGCAATCGAACGACATAGTTATACTCAACATAAAGAATCAATTAAAAGAAATTGAAGAGAAGATAGATTTGATGGGGAGGAAAATTGACGGAATAACAGAAGCCATTTTATTACTACAAAAGTAAACTTTAGAAAAATAACTCACCAATAAATCGCATGTAAATTTTTCGCCAGATTTTAGTGTGATTTCATTGTAATTTGTTCCAGTGTCTTTTAACAAAAGACAACTCTCGAGTCTTGACTCATTTTTAATATGAATATTTGAAAGTTTTTCAATTTGCATATACATGCCTTCTAACATCAAATCATTCTCTACTATGCATGCTACATTTTCGTTGAAATTTGAGTGATTAAAACTTATGAGTTCATCTGAAACACCATCCCATACAAGCATCTGCATGATTGGCTTTACTCGAGTCGATTCGATAAAATTCCAAGCATCAATTGATTTGAGTAATCGAATTGACTGTTTATTAATGGCTGATACACGATTGCTATATGAAGCTCGTGATTGTGCTTTGAATTTAGGAGCTCCTTCAAGCAGTAGTATCTTTTTTTCACTAAGAGTTTCATTTTTTGCTAAAAATACAAAAATCATGAAATATTTCATTAAAATTTTAAGTCGTAAAAATATTTTTTTACCTAAAGAAGCTGCTAATCCAACTCCAACTAAACCTCCACCCGAAATAACTATATCATAATGATTAGTATCGTAAACTGATGATATTCCGCTAAATTGTCGAAGATAATAGAAAGAACTTTTCTTAAAAATTTGTTTTGTGTTTTTTAATAGCAACATTTTGTGTTTTGTTTACTTTTTTTCAACTTGACTTAAATTTTTACAAGGGAAGATGATGAAAGCTTTTTTCTTGCAAAGCTTTTGTAAAAGGATGAATGAAAATCATGAAAATGAAAAACAATTTTCTTTAACTTGTTGAATCAAATTTATTGATGTTTTTCTTCTCAAATATGTTCAGTTTGTCTCATTAAATACTTTCTCAATAAATAATAATGTGTAAAAAATATATTAGAGTATCATAACTGCATATGCACATGTTTTTTACAAAGAACAATTTTTTATTGAAAAAAATGCGTCTTAAGTCTTTGATAGAAAGACCAATTTAGTTTTTCAACTTTTAAATAAAAGCTCAAATCAGAGAGTGAAGGAATTTTTAGTAAAATTTTAAAATAGGTTTTCAATACTTTTACTCAAATAATTATTTGAGAAGTGAGAATATAGTATGATTTATTATAAATTCATAGGTCTAAGAGTGTTCATATAGAATTTTCTAATATGAAATAAATTTTTATCAATGCATAATTATTGATTGACATGTTTTATCAACCAATTGCTAATAAAAATTTAACAGGTATTAATTATTTGACAGTATTACGTGTTTCGACATCTATTTAAAAATATAATTATTTTTTATTCACAGAAAAAATGAGAGAAAACATAATGCTATCGACGTCTACATCCAATTCAAGTTTCCTTAATGGAAATAATTTTGAAGGAAATTATGATGATAGACTTACACTCACACTTGATTGTGAGACAAGAGATAATTATCGTGAGCCAATGTCAAAGATTCGAAAAATTGCTTTTATTGCGTCGATTTCTTCTTGTATTCTTGTCGTGATTGTCTTTCTTTTACTTCCATGTAGTAAAAATTGTGTAGCCAAACATCAACTAACGAAATTCACGAAAACAATCAATTGGATAAAGACATACGATAAACTTGAATTCAAAGGTGATATCAATACAGTCAACAGTGAGAATGAAAATTTGCCCCTCAATCTTATTTTCATGTACAGAAATGATAAAATTTTTCCTGATATGAACATGAGAAAAAATAAGATAAAAAATAATGGAGGAATAATGAAAATAAACAGTAATGGTGAAACTGTGTGGCAAAATGAAATGACTAACGAACCAATTTACACTGATTGCAGTTTAATTGACTGTGATAATAATGGTGTAAATGATTGTCTCGTCCTTGATAGTTATTTTCAATTAGCGTGTATTGATGAGACAGGTCATTGGATATATTATAATTCAAACTTAAAGTCAACAAAAGTAAAAAATTTTGATTCAATTGATTTTCCCTTAATTCTTCCTGATTTAACAAATGACAATGTCAAAGAAATCATGATGAGCTCAAATAATGGAAAAATTAATACTACAAATTTAGTGTTATTAAGCGGTGCCAATGGAAAAATTTTAGCTGAAGAGGCTCAAAATTGCAGTAGCATACATAAATTGCAGATAGATTCTGATTATGTGATAAAATTCATTTGTGTAGTGAAGGAGAATATTGAACAGCAAATTTTTAAAAATTTAACTGACTTTTATTCTCTTATGACGAAAAAGCCAACAAAAAAATTACAATCAATATCTACTATAAAACAGCACAAACATTTTGAACGAAGTGCTTCCACTAATGCTCAAAAAATAATTACCAATATACAAGATAAAGAACTTGAGATTATTAACAAAGATGTTTGGCCAAGAAGTAAAATGTCATTGAAATTGACTGCAAAGAAAAATGGAGACATTATGAACTATTACACATTTACTGCTAGTAAAATTTATGCCTTCACTCCAGTCACTTTTTCTCTCAATGTAACAATAACGAAATCACGAGTTGATAACATTCATGGATTCATTGTAAAATTCTGGATGTGGAATGGAACAGAGATTAGTTACAATCTAGAAAAAAATCGACCGAAACGTGATTTGAAAACTCAAAGGAGCAATTACACGAATCAAAATCAAACATTTGCTACTTACAAAACTAAAGTTCGTTTTCTCAAAGAGTCCATTCTTTTAATAGTTTTCAATTCGACAAACATGAAGGCAGAAAATGTATCGGCTGTTGATATTGTACAATTTTGCCAAAAAACTATAGGTAACACCGATGCTGAAGATTCTATATGTCAGCCTGATTTGAGCTATCAAGAAAATTCCATTTTGGTAACAGATATTGATAAAGATGGTTCAAAGGAGCTCGTTAGCTACTATTCTACTTTCTACGATGAAAGTCAAGGTGAGAATATAGTGACTGATCGATGGAAGCTTAAAACATACATTCAACTGTTTAAACTTGAAACTGAATTGCCTAAACTGTATGGCAGTGATTATAATATATTTTAGAATCTCTGATATAAACTACATCAATATTAATATATTCAATGCTAAACGTCTCTTACGCTTTTAAATGAATGTTATTCATCTAGCTTGGTGTTTTATGCTAAAATTTATCGCTATCCTTAAATGTCAAATTTATGCTCAAACTATTTTTTTCTCCATTGAAAAACTTGTTGTATTTTAATTTGTCATATATTAATGAAAGAATATATTGCAAAGTATGACTCATGACAAAAATTAAATACAAAAATAAAATGATGCTTGAATAAAACCAAAAGCACTTATTTAACATATATGGTAATAATTTTATCTTTACGTTACATTTAACAATATTCTCTCTTTAATATAAAAATGGAAATATTTTAAAAATAAATAGGTAGTACTTTTCAAGGAACGTTTGGTATTAAAAAGATAGAAATTTCACGAGCGACGTAATTTGTGTTTGAGTGATTTTTCTTTTAACTGACTTGATTCTGGTCTTGCTTTTCGTTTTAAGCGGGATTGAGCATTTCTATTTTCAGGACTCTTTCTTTTCCGACTTTTACTTCTTCTGTTATCTGGCTTTAACATATTGTCGTCACCAGACTCTTCTTCTTGTAAATTATTATGTGAATTGTCTGAAACATCGTATTTACTAACAACAACTAAACATTCCTTCAGTGTTACAGAGTTATCTGCTTTTGTATCATCAATTTCATTTAATGGGCGAATAGTGACGTCATGCTCATTATCACTCAGACTATTTTCAACACAATCATCCTTTGAAGGACTTTCTTCTTCTTTTAAGTCTCTGTCAGAGATTTCCTGGAAGAAAATGATAGCTGTATAAAAATTTTAACTTAATTTTCTTCAATAATAACTCACATTCGAGATCATGGAAGGTAAATTAGGACTATCATCGTTATCATCATCAACTATAGTACTCACTGATGGCATAGATCGACGTAAATAATTTCTTATTGTCATATTGCTATTTGATGGTTGAAGCGGTGTTGAAGTTAAAACAGAATTCGATTCATTACGCGTTTCTTCTAAAATTGTGTTGAGTAAATTGTTTGGTGAAGTTTCATGATTTTCTTCAAGACGTTGCTGTAGGTTTCTAGCAGGTTGCTTGTTTATTGTTCGAGTATTTATTTGTAAATTATCTAATAAAAGAGATTTTATAGTAAACAGAAAGAAGATTTTTAATTTTCTTACTATACTGAGATCCAATTTCTTCAAATTCGGCAGCTACTTGCACTGCGATTCCATCTTCAGCCATTTGCTGTACTGTTGTCACATAATTATGTATGAAATTTGAGCTATGTAAATTGATCAGACTTAGATATTTTTTCACTGATGCATTTTTCTCCTTTTCTTCAAACAATTGTGCCTTTAAACTTATATTTTCTTTATTCACTGTGTTTATTTCAACTTTCAAATCTTGAACTTTATTTGATAAATCTTTATTAAGCGCTTTGTACATTTTCAAAGATTCAATAACTGTATTGTTTTCGCTTTCTGCCGAGCTCGAATAGTTTAATTCGTTTTCTGATTCCATTTTCTTTTAATGCTAAAATTAAGAATTAACAAATAAGCAACACTCAGCTGTAAATAAACTTTTAATATAATTAAAAAAATTTAATTCAGGGGAAATGACGAAATTCAGTAAATTATCGACATATTTTTCTCCCCTCTTAAAAATCCAACATAATTTCATTTTTTTCAAAGCCTTTTAATATCTTATTTTATGATTCTTCATTTAAAATGCCATTTATGCAACAATTTCTATTTTAATATCCTTTTCTGCTAAAAATAATTCATAAATAGTTCGTAATAATATTATACAATCATATGACGACGTATACAATCGGACATGTATATTGCATAATATTATTACGAGTTTAGTGGTCAATCAATCCATTTTACGCAACCTAAATTCCACATAGGGATGACATAAAAAAAAATAAATTTAATTCAATTATGAAGAAATATGAACTAGGTATAATGAAAACAAATACATGCAGAATGAAAAAAAAAATCAATTTATAGTAGTCGATCATTCATCAATTTTCCTCAGTCTTGCCTCAATTCTCTTACACATCGGTTGGAAAAAATCGAACAGTAAATATTTAAAGTGAATAAAAAAAATAAGAATGATGGATAGGGAAAGTAATAGTAATAATTCTACTGACAAAAATCAAGATCCAGAGGATCCTCCTATCAAATATAAAGATGAAGATAAACCGTCACGAATTTTACGAGTGATAACTGTCATAGTTTACTTAACTTCAGTTTCAATGGTTGCATTACTACTATCATTATATTACATTTTTCTTTGGAGTAAGATAATCAAAATGTCACAATTGACAAGAACTATTTTTTAAAAAATGATTTTTTAATTAGATCCACAACGAGAATATAGTACAAGATTAGAAGGAGCAGATGAATCACATCAAAGTTTAGAAGGTTTTCAAAATTATAATACCCACGGATATACTTAACAGGTAAAGACATAATCGAGACTCTCTTGAGAAAAATTTTGATATAGTGCAAACTATTTACTCATAAAATCAGATCAAAGATTTCCATAAATTTTCTCATGCCTTTATGATGAGCTACTGTTTGAAATATTTATTTTGAAAAGAAGTATAAAGAAGAAAAAACTCATTAAAAATTCTTCATTTCTTCTCAATCGTGTGCGAAAAATATTTTCATGTGAATCATTTTTAAGTGCTGATGAA
Source organism: Polypedilum pembai (assembly GCA_014622435.1). Taxonomy (NCBI): domain Eukaryota; kingdom Metazoa; phylum Arthropoda; class Insecta; order Diptera; family Chironomidae; genus Polypedilum; species Polypedilum pembai. Next base: position 28,290 of record JACWBX010004028.1, read on the forward strand.
TTTGAAAAAGAATTTTACACGTGAATATTCAATATCTAGATATTATACCTACATGTGATTCTTTATAATTAGAAAGCAATTTTATCAAAATAAATTTAATACCCACTTAAATAAATTGGATATCAATGAAGATTCTTTTAAAAGAAAAATAGCATTGAGGTATTAAAAAGTAAGCAATCCAATTAGTAAAACGAATTATTTTAATGTGGCTTAGGAAAATTAAAAAAGCGCGAATAGAGAAAATGAGGAGATGCGAAAAAGAAAAAAATTCCAATAGATCTTTCCATGCTATGATTTTTCACGAATTTTCCATTATTCCAGTTTTTCTATTGGGTATCACTTGAGTTTTTCGTTTATAAGAATATTTTTAATTAAAATAGATGAAAACGAAGCTATAAATTATAAAAATCCGTACAAATAAATTTAAATCAATTGAAAATCTTTTTAAAGCTTTATTAGAACAAAAATCCAAAAGTTTAAAGAGCAAAGGCAAAAAAATTATTTTACAATTTACAAAGGAGTAAAAAATCGAATAAAATCGATTAAACAATTGTATTTGAGCACAAATATTATTTGATGGCCTAATTTTAAAAAGTAAAGAAAAAACATAATGAGCTACAAAATAAATTATACAACAGAAGAAAAAATAAAATTAGCAAAGGACGACTCAGTTGAAAAATTATATCAGTCGAAAAAGAACCAGCGAACTGTACGTGTTCTTACAGTATTGGCATATGTTTTAGCAGTTAGTCTCGCAGGATTAGTGCTATCATGTTATTACATTTTCATTTGGAAACATACAAAACCTAATCAAAATCAGCTTCAGCCACGCAGCTATTGCGGTTGTTACTGCAGTGTAATTTAAAAGAAAATTTCATTGATAATTTTTTTCATTCTTTTTAGATGGTATTTTAATTCCCGAACACATCGCAATAAAATTAATTAACGGCACTGACGTCTCTATTGAAGCATTTCACGATGCGATTATTAAAAAATTGCAAAGTCTTCAATCCGATGCTCTCAAAATACATCCAAAACTGACTAAAAATGAATTTAACAGATACATACAGGAAAATGGTGGTAATTTTAATTCGCACACAATGGATAAAAAATTACGCAAAAAAATAACGAGAATGAATAATAAAAAGAAGATAATTGATGACGAAGATTTAAATCCAGATATGGAATCCAGTGGAGATAAGGATCAAATCACAACTTTTTCCCCACCACTTACCTCTGAGTCATCCGATTTAAATGATACAACGATAATATTTGACCAAGAAGAAGTTTAAAAAAATGTATACTTTTATTTTGTGTAAACACTTGTATTGTGGATTTTTTTATTCTGATCCATAAGTTAGTAACATAAAAGCTTTAATTTTCAGTATTTAATCACCGATATTAACAAAATTAATTTATTTCAAAATATCGATGTTATTATAATACCTATGTTAAAATAAAATGATATGTAAGGAATAAAATAAAATTTAACTTTCTTTCCTTCAATAATTTGTTTGATTTGATTTATTTTTTATTACCTAGATGATGCTTCATTGTTTTGGTTTCATAGAATTCAATGTTTGAATATTTTTATTACGCACATGTTCTTAGGTCACAAATTTTTTAGTATTTTTTTTTCACTGTAATAGGAGGTATGATAAAATGAAATACATTTCCAAGAATTTCTATTTGTTGTGTATCATCAATAATGATTATTTCACTATTTGAATTCAGAGTTGTTACATAGAAGTCGAAAAAGTCATATATATATAAACTATGAATAACAACTCTTTTTAAATTAATATTTATAATTGAGTGTTATCTGTCTAATGGCAGCTCATAACGTATTTTAAGGATGAATTCATGCAAAATATATTAAAACACTAATTATACTAAGTACTAAGCACTTAAAATTCGATTTGAACACTATTCATTTGAGTGTTTTTTTGTACTCAGCACTGTTAATGAGTGTTTTAGTGCTCAGTACTTTTAATTAAAGGTTTTAGTACTCAGCTCTCATTATAGAGTATTTTTGTACTCAGAATTTACAATTAAGTGTTAAGTGCTGAGGATTTATATATGAGCTATATTATTTCTATCTGCAGTTTATTCTTGAGAACAAGAAATATTTAAATGATAATAACATGAATTAAATTGTTTACTTTAATTTATTTAAATAAAATTTTTATTTCGAAATTATAATTTTTTAATATGTTAATTGACTTGTTAATCTTTTTAAAAAAATTAATATTGCAATTAGACTTTAATGATGTGTTTATATTTTAATTTTTAAAGAATGTCTTTGAGTTCCGATTATAATTTTAAGTTTAATTTGGAAGCAAAATGAATACAGAAGGTTGAGTTTAATTTATTATAGATTAACTATCATGTAAAAAAATTTAAAATAATGGTGTTCCAGCAATCATATTTTCGGCGCAATATTTTGGAAATTGAATACATTTTAAAAGAAAATCTGTGACAACCTAAAATAAAAAATATATATTAATTTATTGATATTTTTTCAAATATAATGTAAATTTTTACGGCAATATCAGGAATGCAAACGGTGATAGGATACAAGATGATATAAAAGAATGCAATGAAAGTTGCAATCCAGAAAGAGAAAATGATAAGAATAATTAACCATACGATAAACCATAAAACTTTCGATGCCGCCATTTCTATCAATCACACCTGAAAATAGAATTTTAAAAATTCAAGATAAGATATTAGTAGTTCATAAGATACAAAAAAGAAAGAGCAGTTGTCTTATCACATAAAATTCTCTTTTATTTTTTGAATTCCATGAATCAAATGTGAGTGTTTGTCTATTATTATAAAAGAATGCATCATAAAACAGATCTTTTAATGTTAACCATATGGAGACCACTTATGCTTGTAAAAGAATTAGAAAGAGCATGTTTTCTTATTTCTTCTTCTTTCATGGATGTTTCATGTGTATAGACCATTGTGATATGAAATAGAAATCATTTAACATATGTACACATTTGCTACTTCAACTACAAAAAGGGAATTCAACTTTGAAAACCATGATAACTAAATAAAGCACACACTATAACGGTAAAACTCTCACTTGTTTATTTGTGACACTATAGCAAATAACATAAAAATTTTCTTATTGTGTCTTGTGATAATTGTTGATATACCTAATTATAAGTATGAATACGAAAGTTCCCACACAGAATTAATTGAATTCGATGAAATTAAATTAAACTAACACCACACCCAATAAACAATAATAATCAAAAGTCTTCTGAATTAAACTCTTAGAAAATGCCGCGCTCAACAAAGTATTGCATAAAAAAATTCTAGCGACACGATCTTTGCACGATCTTCATTTGAATGTATATCATTTCTTATCGAAAAAAAAACACATAGAACAAATAAAATATTCAAACTTATCTATATGAATTTACCTTTGAGATTTCACAAAAATCAAAAAAAAAATATTCGAACCGATCAGTTGAATTTGAGCGAAGATACTAAAGAGAAAAGCGTAAAAAAACATACAACAAAGTTTAGAAACGTCATCATTATCGTAAAATGTAAGAAGTAGAGAATGCAAGAGAGAGAGAGAAGAAGAAGAGAATTTTAAACTTGTGTGCAGAGGGATAGACACTTAGGCAAATGATTGAAAAATGAATTTAGTTATCATGTCACGTGTAACATAAAAATTAATTTTGTCAACTTTCTTTCTGGTAAATAAACGTGTGATAATGTGATTAATAAAGAAAGTTATTATTTTTAATCTATTTAAAAACTTAAAAAATTAATTTTAAAAATTAGTGCAACAAAATATGTCATATGTGACGAAATCAAACAAATCGACAAAATTGTCAAATTCTTTTGCTTAATTTTACATCCCCCTTACATGTGAATGTATTTTAGTATTAAACGTGTGACTCAAAAATGAGAAAAAATGCACACCATAAAAATTAAATTCATTAGATACATCACACATGAAGTAATTTTTTGTTAGCTTTTTTCTTATCATAGTAATCGCAAAATTTTTGCATTATAATTTTGTGAAGAAATGGATGATCACATTCAAGAAATTCCTAACGCAACAAATTTTGAGTATATAACTTCAAAAACTAATAAAATCAAGAGAATTTTTATTTCATCTGTCAACTCATATCACGCGAAAGCAATTGTTTCATGTATTCTCGCATCAAGTAATGATACACATTTTATTTATGGCACATCTCAAAAGCACAAAAAGAGTATTGAAAATGTTGAAATACTGAGCAAATTTGAAGATATTTTATCATTGTTGCAACAACTTGATGTGATAATTTTAGACATTTCACATAATCGCTGTCAATTAAACGAGACAAAAAAATTTTTGAACTATATAGAGGAGAAACTTGCGTCAAATACGGAAATGAAAATAAATTTGATTTTAATATCAACGATAATGACATGGGCAAAAACTCCACAGAACGAAAATGATGAAATTTTATCAGATGCTGATTACTGCAAGCGTAGACCACATTCATGTTTTCATGAACATTATTTAATAGAGAGACGAGTAATGAATATTCAAAAAAGATTTCAAGGAATTATACGAAGTACAGTTGTATGTCCTGGAATAATTTATGGTGAAGAACAAGATTTATTTGAATACATTTTTAAAGAGTGTTACTTTAATTATCCAGAAATTGAAATTTTCTTGCCAGCAACAAACATTCTACCAATAATCTATATACATGATTTTGCAAAGATTATTGTTCACATAATTGAACATTCTTGCGATTCAAAATATGTTCTTGCGATTCAACCAGAATCACTTTCTGCTTTCGAAATTGTTAAAATATTTTCAAAATATTCTGAATCAATAATTAGAATTTGTGAACACGATGAACTTTTCATAATGCGAGAAGATTTTATTTCGGTAAATATTAATAGGTTCTATTAGAAAAGTGAAAAAATGTTTCATTGCACTTGATTATAATTTTTTTATAGCAACGTGTTTTCAATCACATTACACTTAATTTAAAATTGCACTCAGAATGTCTCAGAGACTTTTCATTTGAAATTACTGGCTCGAACTTTGATTTGCATCAGGAAAAAATTGTAAAACAATTTTATGAATCAAGGTATGTTATCAATTACAAACGACAAAATTTCTCATTAAAAATTATTTTTCTATTCTCATTATCATCATCAAATTTTAATCAAGGGATATGAAGCCTCTAAAAATATTGATGGAAGGTTCTCCATACACTCCACAAGCAAAATTAGCAAAACTATTAGGCGATCACTACTGCATTCATCATATCGAAAAGAAAAATTTTCTTAACAACTACAAATGTCGTCTAGTAAGTTAAGTTTTAAATATCAGAGATTAACTTTCTTTTATCTCCGCGTTAAATTTCTGAAATAATTTGTTTTTCAGGATCGTAAAATTCACTCTGCTCAGCAATATCTTGACAAAATGAAAATGATATCACCTAAATTAAATGCTTCTTTGGAAGTTTCATCATTATTAAAGGATACAGAAGAGAAAATCGAGAAATGGACAAATCAAATTGCCAAAATTGATTCATTGCTCTCCGCTGAAAGCGAAATTTCGTTTGATGAAATGAAAGAATTTATAATAGAAAGACTTGACTCACATGCATGTAGCAAAAATCAAGGATATATTATGAGTGGCTTTCAATTAAACAGTGTCATGGCAAATGAAATATTTTTTAATGAAGCTAGCAAACCAAATTTTGTAATAATTTTCAATAGAATGATGGAATTTGATAAAGAATGTTTCGAGATAGAGGAAAGAAATGATGAATATTTCGAACGTCAAAAGAAAAATGTTGACAACCACGAAATGCAACAAGAATTGAAAAATTATTAGTAAGCTTTTTGGAATTATTATTTTATACATAGATTAAAATATTATTTCTTTTAAGTGAATCTCAATATGATGACACTTCAATAGAAAATTATTTTTTAGATTTTGGAGTTATTCCCATCGTAATAAATATAAATCGTGATATTACCTCTGATGAATTGTTAAGCATTTTTGAAGATTTGAAGACGAAAATTGGTACCCATGTGACATATGAACTTAGTCCTAAAGAAATACAGGAGATTACTAAAATGAAACAAATAGCTGAAGAAAAAGAATTAGTCGAAAAGCAAAAAAGAGAACGAGAAAAAGCTCAAAAAGAAAAAGAGGAGAAAGAAAAGCAGCTGCAAGAAATCGTAAAAATGTTTTCTACGCACAATTTATTTTTATTTCATTTGATTTTATTCTTTCTAGAACAATGAGTTGTACGAAAGAAAGAAAAGTGAGTTAAAAGAAATTAAAAAACGAAGTATTCCTGTTCGCGAATATCTAAATGTGCATGTTTTCCCTCACCTCATTGACGGAATTCTCGAAGTGGCAAATTTGCGTCCCAATGATCCCATAAAACATTTGAGTGATTATATGTTTCAGAAACAGTGCAACCAAGAAAATATTAAAGAATTCGACAGCGAAATTGTAAAAGAATTTAAAAAACTTTCACAATATGACTAAAAAATAAATTCGAAACATTTCTTGTTAAATGGTTAAATAATTAGTGTGGTATAGCAGAAACTTTAAAACCAAGTAATCCTTGACCACCCCATGATGATTTTGGTACTAAAATAAGATCCATGTGATTACCATTTCGTCTGATGGTTATTTTTACTTGTTGATTTTGACTGTTTTTCACTAGTTCACCGATTTGTGGCAAATCTTTAAAGTTTGTGAAGTTAATCGAACCAAAACTCAAGATTAAATCATTTACTTGAACACCACATAATTCACCAGGTGAATTAGGATCAACCATCGTGACAACTAAAAATGGTCTATTGTTGTCATCAATAGATAATTTCTTCATTTGAGGAGGAAGTTTAGATGATGAAGCTTCTGGGACATCTTTTCGATCGTGGAAATATTTTTGCAGCCCTTCCTCTATTACTTTCATCAAATTTTTCAAATCATTTTGAAGGCAAATAATTTGAGTCCTGGCAAGACGAACTGACCTTACATCAATATCATTGCGTGGAAATCCTTCTGCATCAACAAGCGGCTCATTAAATCCAATATTGTTCTAAAATAAGAATAAATTGACAAATTTGTAATAACGCGTAAAGAATTTTTCAGATTCGAAAATAAATTATCTTACATTTTTCAATATGATGCCATATTCTTCAATTTTCTTTTCAATTTGCTCCTTCTCTTCAATAAGCTTAAGTACTTGCTTCCGTTTTTGCTCACCTTCTGTACTTGCCACCATTATAATGGCTTAAAATAATGCGATTTGAAATATTTCTCTCTTGAATGAGTTGCAAAAAAAAAAACAAAACAAAACATTAAACCTTTATTTGTCTGCGTAGATTCCTATGTATGCAAGTCTTATTGGAATAAATACATTTTTTATAACGGTAAAATATAAATTAAAAATTGGTTTTTTATTTATGAAAACTAAACTGATTTCCGTCTGTTAATTAAAACAATAGTTTAATTAGGTTTTAATTTATAGAAATCGATAGAAAAAACGCTTATAGGACAAATTATTCACTAATGAGTAACAAAACTATATTAGTATTTTTAGAAGGATATGAAGATAGATTCTATTCATTGAATTTAAACAGTGAGTACTGAACACCGAAACACTCGAAAATTGAGTGCTGAGCACTAAAATAACAGTATTTGAATACTGTGATTTTAAGTATTAATCCATGATATTATAATAATTAAAAGTTTTCCAAAGATCACACTTATAATATTTTTAATAGATTAATTATTTGATATTTTAGAAAAAAACTGACTTTTGCAATCCAATAAAAATTTATAATTTAACGAACTTTTTAAAAATCTTTCCTCAAAAATAAATTATATTTTAGTGTTGATTATTGAAAAAAGCGGAGCAAAAAAGAAATTATAATGTCGTCTGTAAGAAAGTTTTTAATTTATTTATCAAACCTATTCTCTCGTATCTATACAATAATATTGCAGAAAATTCCAGTGTTCACTTACCGACGTGATGTTAAGAAGTTTTTAACGCCCAAAAAAGATAATGAAGAAAAAAACTTGCAAAAATCAGTAAGCGAAAATTGTATCAATTCAAGCTTCTCCTCCACGCCTGGTGATTGCAAGAAAACTCCTGTTCAAAAATACAAAAATGTGCGATCTAAGGTAACTAACTTTAAAAACATTTTAGATGAAAAACTATAAATGTCGATATCTAGGTGAATTCACATTGGTCTCCTGAAGAAAAACAAAGAACTGGCTTAAGCACTTATTTTTCGCGAAAAGTAGTAAAACCAAACAGTGGACCATCATCTCCCGATATTCAAAGCATCATAAACCGCAAATCTAACTTATCTGTTCATATCGATCCGATTGCAGCTGCTATCGCACAAATAAAAGTTACAACATCACCATCCAGCAGCAGCACCAACTCAAGTTATGTATCATTACCGGAGTGGCCAATTACTCATGAATAATGCAACAATTGCAATTAGAGCGATTTTATTCTTTCACGTAAAGTGTTTCTTCACAAACAAATTTTTTAAGCTCATAAGATAATAAAGTTTTCATTTCGCATAAAGTAACTAGCTTTGTGCATATTTCTTTCCGGAATCTGATGATTTTGATCTATTCTTTCTCAGATTTTTTCCTCGATTGAACATAGATGCTGTTATTTCTGACCGAGTCTCTTTTTTACTGTTACATGAATCTTCATTGCAGTTTTTGAGTTTCACACAAAATTCTTCAATTATTTTGGAATAATCGATGCCGACATTCATACAAATTGGTCGTGCTCTTTTAGCAAGTACACACTTGATTCGACTTTCAAGCTCCATCAATTCATCTCGACTTAAGGCTTCAATTCCAAAAAGAGAGACATTTCTCAAAAGCTTATCATCACCACAATTCATATCTTGAGTTCTGCTATTAAAAGCTTCATCTCTCAACAGGTATTTATCACGACAGCATTTTAAACGGTCATTTTCAGCCTCGAGTTCATTAATTTTTTTCTCATAACACTTGATCATAAACACTTTTGAATCATAATGCTTTTTAAATTCTACAATTTTTCTCTTGATTTCCTCACGTTGATTGCATTGAGCTATGTCCTGATTCTTTTGTTCTGCACATTTGTAACATTCAATTTTTTCCTCAAGTGTCTTAATCAAAATTCTAAGGCATTTGTTCTCTTCATGACTTTTTAAACATTCGTTTTTAAAATTTTCCAACACTTTTAGTCGTTTACAGTTGTCTTCATCAATTTTTTCATAACTCTTTCGAAATTCCCTCAATGTATTTAATTCATTATTAAGACTCAAAAGCTTTTTCTCTAATTCCTTTGCTTTTTCCGCTTCTCCATTCAATTGCTTTTCAAGAGCTTGAAGTTCGCAGATTTTCTGACATATACTTGATCTGTATGAGGAATTGACATTCTCTAATTCACGACTATGAGCGCACTTTAGATCTTCTACTTCTTGTTCTAATTGACAATTAGAATCACGATGTATTTCAAATTCACTAACCATTGTCGACATTTGTGCTAATTGATCATTGAGTCTTTTATTTTCTTTAATGAGTTCTTCATTTTCTAGTAACAAACACTTAATTTGTTCACATGTATGCTCTTCACGAAGACGATTGAAGTCTTCGATTGTGAAACTATTGTTACATTTTTGGGATTTTGTTCCATCTTCAACCATGCTTTTTGATGTTAAACTAATTTTTTCAATAATATTTTCTTCATTGCAAATCATTGAGGATGATGAAAGGAGACCACACTTGCACTTTTCAATTTTTTGATTGTATGCAATAGGTTCGATCTCATTGCTTAATTTTTTCACAATTGCTTGTACATGTCCATGATTTATTTCTTCTATTTCAAGAGTCTTTTTCCCATCAAAATAATTGTCTCTTGCTAAACGTTGGTTTATAGACTCGATGTATATATCACGTTCTTTCAAATCATTATCAAATTGCTCAATCATATTCTGTTAAAAAATATATCATAAATAGATATTAAAAGATTTTTTTCAAACATGTGTTTAGTCACTCACAAGAAGATTTTGATTTTGCATTTCAGATTCTTGAAGTTGACAGCGAATAATTTTTAGTTCTTCGCGTGACTCTTTTAATTGTTTCTCATTCATTTCAGCTTTTATCAACATTTCTTTCAAATTCATTAGCGTACATTCACACTCTTCATATTTAGTCTACAATATAAGTTGTGCAATTAAATAAAATATTTCTTAATATAAAAATTTATATGTATGCCTTATAAAGAATCAACTCTGCTTCCATAACTTCAATCATACGTATACGATTTTTCAAAAAGCTAATTTCTGCTTCTGTTTCAATGTTCTTCTTTTCTTGCATGTCAAGTATGGATCTGCTCTCATTTAATTCATTTTTGTACATTTCGCATTGACTACATTCATTAATTTGACTTGGTATGATTTTGATTTTATCACCACTAGCTCCATGACCGCACTTTTGAAGATCTCTCTTTAGTTTATTAATTTCACTCTCCATTCGGTCAGCATCATTAGCTCGCTCTTGTAACTTTTTCATCAAACTCTCAAAATTTGAAAAATTTTCTAGTTGACTTCGTAGAGATTTTATTGTTTCTGCATCATTATTTTGTGATTGTAATTCACTCAATCTTTTTAATTCCTCTTGAGACTCTTTCAACATAGTTTGGTATTTTTGACTATTATCATTGTTCGCTCCCTCAACCTCCTTTAATTTTTTTGACGCTGCCTTATATAATCTATGTATTTTATCAATTTCTTCATCTTTTTGCTTTATTATAAGGAGCAGCCTGTTAATTTCTTTTATCAACTCTTCTTTATTGAGATTTTCAGTGTTGATTGCTTGAGGTTCTCTCGTCAAAACATCTTGTATTCCAAGCGATCGTTCATATTTATTAATACTCCACAATCTGAGATCAGCTGAATTATAATTTTTGAGAGTACCTTCACTCTTTTTGTTCTGCGTTTCATTTAATTTTATTTGACATCTTGTCGCAGAAAAAGCCATGATATAAAAAAAATTTGAGGAAAAATATAAAACGTGAAAATTTTGAAGCGAAAAATAAAATGCTATCTTTGATTTATAGTGGTGAAGTGATATTAAAATCGAATTTTGGCTCGACTTGCTGTAAAAATTTTTGATAAAACTGCATATTCAAGTGAGACCTTCAATCATTGTTTTATACACAGGATCTGATGGAATTTTATTAAGGTTCAGTATTATGCAGATAAGAAGAAGAATTCTGAATTATAAAGCATAAATTATGTACCAAAAACATATTTTATAAGAAGAAAATACAAAATGCAAAAGTTATAACATAATATTAAGTGTAACCGTTTTTTGAATTTTAAAAACATGAGTTAATGTAGTCATGATTGTAGATATTTCAAATTACAGAGGCCACGTTTACGCTAAGTTGAAAAGTTGAAGAAGTTTTCATTCGGAGCTCATTCTCTTTTGTCAAGCATTAATTATCAAAGCTTGGTTTAGAAGCATTGTTAATAGTATACTTTAAGTTCTAGTGATTATTTAGAAGCAAAGTTAAGTTAGAGTGCGAAAAATGGCTGACGTACAAGAATATGATAACGGTGAACAAATGCAAGAAGATTTCCAGGGACAAGGAGACCAATCTGGAGAAAATAACTATCAAAACGGAAATGGTGAACCTCAAGCTCGTGACGACGATCGGTGAGTTGCTTAGACCTCAATTTTCATAAGAAAGCGTCCTTTATTTGCTTATTTATTACCAAAAATGACTTTGAAAAAAATTCCTTATGGCATCGCATTTTTTTCTAATCAATATTTTAACTAAAATCCGATGTCATATTAACTCCGAGGCGAGTTTATTTACAAGAAATATGTCGAAGCTAATGAATTAAAGTAAATATTCATGGTTAAAGCGGGTTTTAGAGTAAAATTTTCACATTAAGTCTTTCATTGACAACGCATATTAAGATAGAAGCACATGCTTATTAAAATGGCGGAACCGGGTTAAGTCTTGCATTGATGTCACATTTCGTTTTTATTGCTTTTAAACGCTTTAAATTTGTTTTTGTGTCAGTCAAAATCTATTTTTCATTAGAAATTCATCAATAATGCAATTTTCTATGTTTGAAATTGATGTTTACATTATCAGACGCTTATGTGACGTCATTAGCTAGCTTACATTCCCGATGAAGATATCCCATTTATACGCTTTTCTTCTCACACATATATATAGAAAAAGAAAATAAAATGAATGCGTGTAAAAAGAGAAAAAAACCGAAAAAATAAAAGCCGGTAACTACTGTTTTTGTATGTGTATAAAGTCACATACACCCTCTTAGTCTTTGTAAGCGCGCGTTTATTTCGACTAAAAGAAGAAGTTGATCATGATGAAGAAAGAAATATCTTCACATTTTGTTCTCAGACACATAAATTTCTAAATTAAAAATAGTCCTTAAGAAAAGCTGATATTTTTTTGAACAGTGTATTTGTATTAAATAAATCAAAAATCATGCATAAAGTGGATAATTACACATAAGGAAAATTACCAAAAATATGTAGATGAATACATAAATAAAATGGAAGTGTTATTACTAATCATTTTGTTACCTGCTAAATTATCAAAAAATAGATTGTACCGTATTGAAATGAAAGAAGTGATTGCAGTGTTGAAGATGATATTCTTTATACGATTTTTACAGTTTCTTTTCTTCTTTTTGCAGCAAATTAACTTTATTTGATACTTTTATATTTTATTGGAACAAATAAGTACAGTAAAATGTAATTTTATATCTGTATATTAATATATATGGTGTTTTAAAGTTTTTTATTAGATTTAAGAGATATGTATGACGGATTCATGTGTCACTTTCTTTTATTTAAATTAATATGCTCTTGAGAACAAAATTTGATGATCATAAAGAAAGCAATAATGTCTTTCTTTTGTTATTAGTTCTTCTTAATTACTTGTCATAAATGAAAGCTAACTATCATTTATTTTATATCATTACATTTATATATATCTTTAAGATGATGATACACTTTTTTTCTTCTATAAATTAGTAATACTATTTCAGATATTTTATTACTATTTAAGTATTTCTAATATTTTTTTATAACTCTCAAATGTCCTGTTTTAATTAAGATTTTGCTACCTGCTCGTATTGTTTGATTTTATAAATTTGTTGCAATAATGAAAATAAGATGATATTTTACTATTTCGCCGCATCTTTTCGACGTTCGATATTGTTGTCCGTTTATTTACTTTTTTTTGTGATAGAACTTTTTTGATGTCATCGATATTCAAGAAAAATAATACTTGTTGCTGAAATTTAACGTAAATCTACAAATTTGTTGTTGCCGATAGATTAAATGATAATGATAACGTATACATCGGAAATGTTTGAAAATTTTTAAGAAAAGAAGAAAGATAGCTAAGTAAAAAAATATAATAGCGTAACGTCCAAAAACATTCCCCGCTGTAACGAGTGAACTATAATCTTGTTCCTCTCCAGCAGGTTATAGAGTGAGAAAAGTGAGAGAGTTTGTGTGAGAACATGGATGATGGTGATAAAGAAGAAGGAAGAAGGTGCTACAAAATCCTGCAAAGATGGATGATAGCTACAAGCCGCAGCTGGTTGGCTGGCTGGATGATGATGCATCATGAAAGGAAGGAAGAGAGAAAATGATGATGATGGTATTTATCCACCATGAAAAAATCATAAACAAAAAAACATTATTAAGCCTTTTAAAAAAATGAATATTTAATCAAGTGACTTTGAATCTTTGAAATTAATTAGTTTCACACTCAAACACACATTATTTTGATCGTTCTTCTAATTAATGAATTAAGAGAAAAAAATAGATTCAGTTCTTCAAATTTTGTCGGATTTTCCTTGTTGATTGATTCTGGATATTTTTTACTGTTCGAAATTTAACACTTTTTTGGCGATTATTACAATTTTGTTGAAGAGAAATGAAAAAGAAAAATATTTCATATTGACGAGAGCGCCCCACTTTTTCGGAATTTATTTCACTATGCAAATTTGTTGATGATGATAATAGTTTGTAATATTAATGATCTTGAATAATTTTTTTTTTGATAAATTTAATAAAATTTGAATTAAAATTTGTTTTACTATTTTTACAGATACTTTTAATGAATAAATATATATCCCAAGATTAATTAATAATTTTTGTAGCTTTGATGGGGTTTTTGATATTACTCTATTCTGTACACATCTCTCTCATGGAAATAATTAATATATATTTTATTACTTTATAAAAATCGTTAAGCCCAAACGTAAAGTAATGTTAATTTTATTGTTCTCTTAAATATTTAAATTTATTATATTAGTTTTAAGCAACACATAAAAACATTCTCATAAGATAACTTACTAATTTAATATAATTTCTTTTTCTCTTGTTTCTTTTTCGGCATGATTTTTGACTTATGATATAAACTAAATAAAAACATTACAGAAAATTGTTTGTCGGTGGCTTAAGTTGGGAAACAACAGAAAGTAAGTTTTTCATATCGTTATTTTATTGAAATTTCTTACTAATTTTTATTCTTTTAACAGAGGAATTACGCGATCATTTTGGCCAATATGGTGAAATTGACAGCATTAATGTCAAAACTGATCCCACAACTGGTCGTTCACGTGGATTTGCATTTATTGTTTATAAAGCAGCTGACTCAATTGATAAAGTAGTCGCTGCTGGTGATCATATCATTAACAACAAAAAAGTTGATCCCAAGAAAGCTAAGGCAAGAACTGGCAAGATTTTTGTCGGTGGACTCATTCCAGAAATTAGCGATGATGAAATCAAGGCATACTTCTCACAATTTGGAAATGTAAGTAAAGATTTTTCTTAAATTAGTAATGTGTTGTTAATTATCTTGCATTTCAAACAGATTACTGAAATGGAAATGCCATTCGATAAACAAAAGAATCAACGTAAAGCATTCTGCTTCATTACTTTTGACTCTGAAGCAGTTGTCAATGAATTACTAAAGTCTCCAAAACAAACAATTAGTGGAAAGGAAGTTGATGTGAAGAAGGCCACACCAAAACCAGATAATGCTCCAATGATGCAACGTGGAGGTGGACGCAATATGCGAGGTGGTCGAGGGGGTCGTGGTAAGTCAAAAACTTTATTCCGCTTTCATAGTATGATTTCTAATTAATTAATTAATTAATTATACGATACACAATCACACAATCAAAAAAAATCGTGCCAAATTTCAAACAATAAAAAATTAAAGGATTTCAAGGAAATTGGAATGGATATGGAGGTGGTTATGGCCAAAACGGCTGGAATCAAGGAGGAAGTTGGGGTGGTAACAACTATGACAATTATCAAGGCGGTTACGGTGGTAGTGGTGGAGTTGATTATCAGGGTAATTATGGCGGTTACAACAATTATGATTATGGAAGCTATGGCGGTAGCGGTGGTAATTATGGTAAATATAACAGCAACAGTCACCAATATCAAAATAGAAATAATCATCAATAAGATGATCCTGAATGGACGGACTATTGTAACATTTAAGATTGTGTACAGCTCATGCTCTTAAACGTTTTTTCGACACATACAAAAATGTCCATTCCACGCATCTTAATTACAAAAAAAAATTATAATAAACATTATGCATATAATATACATATTATTATTAATCATAAATGAATGAAACAAAAATTTGTCAAATTTTTCTTCTCTCATTCGATAAAAAAAGATCGTTTTGTTATAATGAAAGAATCAAATCAGCCAGATTTAACTCAGATTTAATTTTTATTACTTTATTTTTTTTTCATTTCAAAATTTTTTTGCGCGTGTTTCTCTCTCTATCTCGTCAACAATGAAGTAAAATTTTCGTTAATGCATTTATATTTATATAAATACACACTCTCGCTCTGTAAATTGGCGGCAGCAAATGCAGAGTGCAATGCTAATAACAAAAATCGAAAACTTACATGATACAAAATGACTTGAGAAAATACCTCGTTAATTTTTTACTTTTAAAAAAATTTTGTGCTGATAAGTTACCAAATGAATTTCAACAATAACGAATCAAGAAGATAATTCTTCTCTTTTATTATAGAAATTTAAAGAATTAAGATTAGATCAGACATTAATTACAAAAAAAAATGTTGTGATTGCAATCATTTATTCTTTAAAGTGCCTTTTTCCATATACACACATAGACATTTATATATATGCTATCGATTGCATATAATGTAATATATATATACACACACATATTATCCCAACGAAATGGAAACAGTTTCAAAAAAAAAACAAAAACTAACTTATATACCTACCTAGTAGACATATTTACATCCTATGGATGAATTGATATATTTTTTCCTTGTGGATTTATAGTGCGATTTTTTTCCATAAAAAATTAAAGAATTCGGTGTAAAAATAAGTTTTGCTATGCGGCATATAATGATGAAAGAGTTAATAAGAGAATTAAGCATGGAAACATTCAGTTAAATTTCTTTAGAGGTATTTCTTTTTGGCACAAATTTATTTCAATTCAATTCACGAGTCTTTCTTCAAATATTGATAAAAAAAATTTACGACATTTGATTGCATAAAATGCAATTTTAGAGTGGGGTGGTGGAGAAACGTGTATTTGTCTTTTTTTTAATTTGATTTAATCTTAATACGATTCATAAATATATATATTTAAAGTGCAAATATGCAACTTTCAATTCTTTCATGATTTCCTAGAGTTATTATAGAGATTGATTTAATATAACTTTTTTAGTCATGTAAGATTTTTTTTAAAACAACAACCAACGATGATTATAAACAATTAAATCATTTAAAAAAAGATTATTTCAAAGTTGAAGTAGATTGAGAATTGCTCGAATATGATGTTAACGGTTAATATTAAGAATATTATAAAGTGGCATGTTCAAAATCGCGTAAATAGCAAATCTCAATCGCTTTTAACCTTTGTGTAATTTAAAACAGGAAGAAGATGTTGACGACAGAAGAGCATAAAGAAAGTTGATTGCATGTTTCCAATGTTATTTTTCAATTTTTTTTGAATTTTTATTTCTATATATTTAAGATAAATGTTCTTTTTTTATCTTATATTTTCCACCTCTCTTTCTCCTTTAAGTAAAATTATTTAATGTGGCCGCCTCATGAGTTTAATTTTATACACACTTAATTTCTTTTATTAAGTTCTTTTTTGATTATTAAAATTTTCATTCGTGTCATTTTTGTTTAAGATTAAGCAAAGGAGCAAGTTTGAAACACACTGGGAATTACTTTTAATTGAAATATTTTTTTCATACATATATTAAGCAATAATTTAGAATCTACATTTCTTTTTTTTCATTATTAAACCAATCTACATTAAATCTTTGAATTTGACTAGTTTGCAGATAAAATTTTGATTAATTTTATTCTCCTTATTTTATATGATAAAATCTAGCAAAATTGAAAACAAAAAAAACTTTAATTGACCGATATAGATCCGTTTATTATATATATGCTTATCTCTATCTATCTGAGGTGTGTGACACATTTTTTGATGAGAATTTTTAAGAAGGTGAGATGATACATGAGAAATACATTGAGAAACATGAATTCACACTTTTCGTTGCATTACAAAATTTTATTATAAGTCCTTCAAATATTAACCACAAAACACTTTTTTTTAAATCTTTCATTCAATTATTCTTCTTATCGAGTTAAAAATTACATTTTTTGGAAATTTTATTTCTGACATTGACATACAAATACACATTGACTAATCACAAAAGATTTAAAAAAACTTATTTTTGTGTATAATTTGCGAGAAAAAAAATTAATAGAAGAAAAATTTATATCAACAACATTATGTCATTTTTGGAGAAATAAAATAGACTTCTTTAAAATCGAAAATGTGTTTCTCATGAATCATCGCTCTATTTTTTTAAATTTTAAATTTTTATTATTTTCAGCAGCAAAAAATGTGTCACACACACTCAATCTTCGTTTGTTATCAACTCAAGGTCAAATGCATTTTTTTTTTCTCTCTATTTAAATCTATTATCTTGATAAGATAAGCATAAAACAGGAAAGAATCTTCTTGCTCTTACTTTTTTTCATTCTATTATGAAATTAGATCAATTGATCTTTCTCTATTTATTATATTTTACATTTTTCTTCCTCTTATATTATGTTAAAATCTTTTGATGATTGAAATGATTCACTTAGTGAATTTTTCTTTTTTCCCTATAAATGCTCAATTTTTATACAACACAGAAAATTACAACCAAGGTGGAAACTATGGTTTCAATGGCGGTTATCGACAAGGAGGAAGAAATAGTGGTAGAGGTATTTTGTTACTTAAATACACTCAAAAAAAGCAACAAAATATTATTGCATACATAAAACATTCCCAGTTTTAGTGAATATTAATTTTTGGATCTAATTTTAATTGTTTCGTGAAACATCCTTGTTTAATACTTGTTTATCATTTTTATTTCTTTTTTGCTTATCACACCTATCAAAATTGTTCTATAGACTTTAGATGACAAATTCAAAAAAAAGCCACCCAGTGTCGATGCGTCATTTTCTATTCTACTAAACAAAAAAAATTCCAAATGATTACAATTTAAATTGGGAGAGAAAACAATTTTATTTATTTATACGTAACGACTCTGGATGCAGCTTCAAAAAAATTTGCGAGTCAAAAAATTTGAAGCATGCTTAAAATTGTTTTAGAATTGTTTTATTAGATATCAAATTAATATAAATTAATTAATTAATTAGATAGTAGATATCATACAATGAAAGCTTCAAATTTTCAATTTTCTATTTGTTATAAAATAGGTGGTGGAAATTATCAAGGCGGCAAACAGAGAGGTGGCGGGCGTCAACAAAGACATCAACCATACTAAGCCATTTATTGGATTAAGTAAACAAGCAACTCATTTATCTCATCCATTCATTGAAATCCTTAATTGTATTTTTTGAACATAAATTATAATATCGATCGTGTCTTCAAAATGAAAAAGAATATGGAAATAATGAACAGTAGCATCAACAAGCAGCAAAGTCAACCAAAATGTGAGTATTGATATTTTTCATTTTACATGATATTTTTAATTACCTTTTTCTTTTTAACAGAGTCTCATCAAATGTTGAATTTATATAAAGTTCGATATATAAAATTCTCACACAACGCCACCAATATAAAAAGATTTACAAGAACGACTCATAAAAATACATTGTTGTATGGGCGATTCATTCCACATAAGCACACATATAAACACACACCATTTTTACATTATTAAATAAATCAGAAGAAAATGTAAATTTTTGAACTTCTCTCTCTATCTCTTATTGATTGTTCTTTATATTTTGACTGAAATTTTTTGTTTATATTTCTATTTGTGAGATACTTATGAGAAAGAATAGTATGTAATTAAAACAATCAACATTTGAAATATCTTTAGCATTCAAAGACGACCTCGATATATAAGAACTTCAACCTCCAAAAAAGAAAAACTTCCCTCATCATAATTTAAAATTATATTCTTCTGATTTTATTAATTTTCTCGCATTAATGAATTTTTTTGACTTTAAAAGAAATTTTTCTTACTCAATAATTGAGTTGACTAAAAAATACAACAAACAAAGAAGTACGATTTTTAATTATTGAAGAAGCAAAATAATAAGTATATAAAATTTATAATTCTCTCATCAATTAAATTTATTACACAAGAAAAAATAGTAATTTAAATGATAAAAAGAATAATTACAGTAGCGTTAATTCACTTGATAACTTTATAAAGAAAATAACTATTTTTAATCATCATTTCTAAGGATAAAAATTAATAAAACCTCTTATAAGATTAAATTTAAAACAAAACTGACAAATTTTATTTTTTTGTGTCTGCATTTTACTACTTTCTTAATATACAGATTTATTTCTTGATTCATAAGATGCAAATAACGACAAAGGAAAAGTATAAAATATGTACACAATCATTTTTCAGTACACTAAAAATCATCTCTTGGCTTCAAAAATGAAACGTTTTACCATTATATGAATATATAAATTAATTAAATGGTGAGCTGAAAATGATTGTACGAGATTTTATGCATATAAGAAGAAATAGAAAAACCATAAATTTAATTTAATACAAATTGTGTATGTACTTAGACAAAATAGATCCTTATCGAATTTTATTTTTTAATGAAAGATGTAAACACAGAAAATGCGAAGGAACAAGAGTAATATTAAATAAAATTATTGAAATTCTTCACAACTCGAAACCTTTTTGTTTTTGATTGAATTAAATAACTTGAGACTTTATTTATTAATAAATAACATGATAAAAACAAACTCTTTGAGTTAAATGCTACATCACTAAAATAATAATATTATGTATATGCAATAACAGTCATTTTTTAATAATTTAATAAGGAATAGCATTTTGATAGTACTGAATTAAGTCATATGTTCTTGTTCTGAAATTCTGATAAGAGTTTTTAATAACTCCTAGCATATGAGCAGCAGCATCCTTGCAATTCTTATTTGATACAAAACGTTGATTCAAAAGAGTAATAGTTTGACCTCGGAAGCATGGTAGACCAGTATCCAGCATAAGTGACACTAATGAAACTATCGCATCTTGATATGGACGAATTGCAAGAAAAGCTTGCACACATAATTCGCAAAACCACTTGAATGGAGCTGCTTCCATTTTTCCTCCCATTATCATAATCATTTCGTCTGTTAATTTCATGTCCGGCTCGAAACCAATATTTCCACCAGGACTGCTTTCAAACATAAATCCAAAATCTTCAATATGTGTGAACATTAAGAAAAGTTAATTAAATTCAAGTAAATAGAAAATAACTTACCGATGTGTATTATGTGACCATCAGTATCAATCATTATATTGCCATTATGACGATCTTTAATTTGAAGTAAATATCCAATTACAGAATAAGCAGCCATTGATTTGACAAAATTACTTCGCGCAGTCTGAAATTCTTTAGTTGTCTCATCACCATAATTATGCAAAAAATATTCATAAAGTCCTGTATCTGTTTGACGTCCGAGTTGATCTCTTGATTTAGCATTTGGCACACATTCAATTACTCCGCATCCAGGTGATGTTGCAACGACTCGATATGGAAAAAGAAAGAGATCTAATCCAACTTGACGAAAGACATTTTTGAAAATTGAAATGACTTGAAGTGCCAACATATCTTGACGAACATCATCACCGACTTTGAAAATTGCCGCTTGCCAACATTCAACGTGCAATGATAATTGATGTTTTGTAGATGGAGGATTTGAGTTACCATCTGATACTTCCATTGCTAATTGTTCCAATTCCGTTATACCACAACGTTGAACTTTAAATCTTGCGAGATATGGTGCTTTTGCAGCACTTTGCATTGGTGTACCACTGTTATAATCAATATCGAGAACCATTGCTTCTGGATTTGATGGCAAATAACATCCAAGTTGCACCTCAATTTTCCTTAACTCATCCAAGCATGCTTGCTTACGTTGCGGACCTTTAGGAAATGCTCTAATTTCACCAGAAACTGCCGTGATTTTACCAAAGAAATCAAATTCACGTTCAAAGAAGCGTTTAGCAGGTCCAGAAAGTTGAGAAATAATAGCTTTTTCGAGAGAATCAAGAACATCATATAAAACAGGATCTTTTTGATGCATATCTTCGTCTATATACATATTTGTTCTCATATTCCATATAAGTTGATGTGCAACAATTTGTGACTTCTTTGCAATTTGTTTAATAAATTCTGTCACGTAACCCATTGTATCGTGTCTCAATGCTTGAACTAATTGCGGAATATATGGAAGAACAGCTTCGGCTGGATAAGAGTGCAATGTTTTAACAGCATATTGTGCAGTGAGTGGATGTGTTGGATATTGACGAGAAAAATATGAAAGAGCTTGAATTGGAACAACTTTTGCCCATGTCAACATATAATTTAATTGTGGTGAATCAGCTAAAAGAGTTTTTGTTGTAACTAAATATTTTAATGCTTCAGGAATATGCATCGCAGCTTTTGGATCAGCTAATACAAGTCGAGATATTTCATCATCAATTATCTCAATATTATTTATTCTTTGCGAAAGAAAAACTGCTAATGTTGGATTATAACTCCATGCTAATTGTACATTATCTTTCCACAAATTAATTTTAATCGGACGTGCACGCCAAGTAGCTAAAGCTTCTTCAGTTTTAGGATTAACTTGCAATTCTGGCAAAGCAAGAGGATTATACCAAGTAACTAGAAAATCAATTTCTACAGCAAGCAATTCTAAAATTAAATTTCTTTTCTTCATGTAGTCCTTATCATACGAATCTTTTTGAGCTCCACGTTTTGTTGGTCTCATTGCTTTACGTGAAAGAGTCGATGTAGAATGTGGAATTGTATTATACCATCCGGCAGTTCCACTACTTGTTGATCGCGCAACATCACTTCCTGCCATTGAAATAGAATCCGCACCCAGTTTTCCTACTGTCAAATTTGCAGATGTATTTCCATTTAACTCATAATCGCTCAGTTCAGTGGTCATCAAGTGTCTTTTTTCTGATCTCATTGTCTGCCAGAATGTCATTAAAATTGTAATATCTTCATAAAGTGTCTCACGTGACTGTGATGGACATTGTGGAGCACCACAGAAATAATCGAGCGCATAAAAATAAATTCTCTCACGAAGAATGTTTCTTGATAAACCTTTTGGTATTGTGTTTCCTTGCAAAAGACTCAATCCACATTGTAGCAATTTGAAACGGCATCCAACAGTCGAAATGTGTCTAGTTTGTTTTGAATGCTTGTCAATTGGCAAACAGCGATGAACAAGCATACAAAGCATTTCAACTTTATCTCGATTGCAATATTTCGCTGTATCAACCATTTCCGAAATTAAATCAAGCCAAATCATATGCGGCTTTACGTTAATCACTTGAGGAATAAGTTTTGATCCTTCATATGCAGCAAGTGGACTTGTAACTTCTACTTCTTCAGAGAATAAACCCATTTTCTTATCAAATGTCACTTGCCAAGCGGATACCATTTCACGAATAAAACTCAATTCTAAATCTTCGCGAGCAGTTAGTACCCATTGCCAACATTCAACAGCTGTTTCAACTGTTTTTTCAGTGAATAATTCAACTTGTGATGTTGCAATGGCATGCAATAATTTTCCAATGTTATTGTCATATGTGGGAATCAAATATGCAGTTGCACGCCATAATGCACCCTTATATTTTGTTTCATTCTTTTCTTTTGTTGCATTCCAAATTTCTTGCGTGAGTCTCTCGCAAAGTCCCTTCTTACCTTCATCATCAAGGATTGATAACAAGCCAGCAATTTCTCCTGTATATTTGCTTCTTAAACAGAGAACTGATACAAATTTTGATGTTCCACATCCTATTGCAGCAGGATTATTAATTTTCGTACTAGAAATGCAATCACTTAACCATGATCTTATTACTGAATCAAACGCCAAAGCCTCTTCACGGCTTGAAAGTGATGCATGGTTTTGACTTTGATACTGTTGCAAATGACTTCGTGTATAATTTGGTGCCCATTTCATAGCTTCATTGAAAATTCCTTGACATCGAGCACTAAAATCTTTAAATCGATTCTCTCGAGCTGGCATATTGTCCATGAATTGTAATGTATATGATGTCATTGGAACTTGAATGATAGGAATTGGCTGATTTGGATCGAAACTAAGTGAATATGCAAGCAATTGAAGAATATCGAGCATACACCAAAGCACACTTCTGCTCCACAACAAATGAGGAAATTTATCAACCAATTGTGATAAATATTGATCAGCCACAAGTTGAATTTGCTTATGAATGTGATTGAAGTATACAAGTAGCATTCTAGCTTGTGATTCTAACACTTTTTCACGCTTTAAATCTTGCTCTACTAAAACTGTACGGAATTTTTCAAACACTTGATCGCCAATGCATTTTACGCACTGCCACATTCCACATTTGTCCTTCTGAAGAACAGGATCACAAAGATAGGAAAGAATAGGATCTAAACTGGGTTCAGTGGCATTTTCAACACGAAGAGTTTCCAACCAATATACGCTCAAAAGATAAGTACATTGAGCAAATGTGAGTTTATGAATATATCCTGTCACTTCAGCGGGTGGATGATCAAGTAACAAAATAATTTGACTTCTTAGTTCATTCAAACTAACCGAGTCAGAACGAATTGCTGAAGAATAATTCAATTCGCGCATTTCGGATTTATGTGGTGTTTGAGAGATAAGTAATGGTGATTTAGCAGCAATTTCTTGGACACCATGTATCCAGTCACTTGGCCATAAACGTGCGTTTGTAAAGCCCATCACTACACAATACATCCAAAAATCTTTGAATAGTTTATGAAGACGAGTTTTTGGCGAGCGAATAGGTGGTAATCGTCGAACTGTTGTAGCAATTACTGGAATAAGCAATCCTAAATTTCCAGCACTGCTTGATGCTTTCTGTGCTCCTTGTGAATTATCGTAGCTTCTTTCTCCTTCTAATCCGATTTGGACAAATATTTCCATAACTTTGATCAACAATTCTAATGTCTCAGCTTCTCCTTGAATGTTTGATGCAATATTACCTAAAGCATTTATAACAGCATCCGAAACGTGTTGATATTGTCTTCTCTTATCTGGATCAGAACTATAGGCTAAAGAAGCGGCTTGAACAATCACTCGTGAAAACATTTTCATAATTTCATCAAAAGTATCAGGTTCGCATTTGCTTATAATCATACATCCTAATTGATCGACAATTAAAACATTTTGTTCATTTGCCACTTTGCAGAATCGTTGGATAAAAAATTGCAAAATATTTTGTGTAGTTTTTGGCGTATCCTTCAATGCCACTGCAACATGACCCAACATCACTATTATATTCAAAGAAACCAAATTTGATTCGTTTTCATTTTTCTCTGCTATAAAAAGTCGATTTGAAACATTTGCAATGAGAGCAGGTACGCAGAATTGATCGCCAGGATGTGCAGCTCGTAAAGCTACACTTAAATTTTCTATTGCTGCTTCTCTAAGAGCTTCAAAAGCAGACACGGGAGACTTAGTAAATCCTAGAGGTTGAACAACATCAGCTATTGCTTGATGCTCTGGACTTTGAACTAAAAATTAGAAATTATTTATGTTAAATCATTAAATGAGTAGAAATTTTCTTTTTCATTACCAACAATACGATATGGAGCAATTTCTTTTTCTTTCTTTTGCTGAATAATTGCTTGACTATGTAACTTGGCTAAAATTGGACTGGGATCCACGAGAAAATCTCTCAAATATGAAATAGATGTGCCGGCTATTCCTGGAAATTTCTTTGCCAACTTTCCTAATCCTTCTAAACATACCATCAGTAATGGCATGTGATCCAACATGATTTTGTGTCCAATGTTTGTATCGAGCTTCTGATGCAGTCGCATACATAGCTTATCAGCCTCTATTTTTGATAAAAGATTATATTTAAAATTAATGTAAGTTTAAATTAACACAATATTAAAATCGTCTCAAATTTTATATGTGAAAATGTTAAGGATAGTATTGAGCATTAAAAAATTACAAGCATCTAAGTTTTTCAAAACGAAATTCACAAAAAGTAAAGGTAGTTAATAAAGGAAGAATAACTCTGCACTCAAGATCATTATTCATCTACCTAAATACAGTAACTTTTTAAGATCTTGATGAAACGATATTATATCATAATTTTCTTCAACTGCAATGATACATACATATTCGTGTTTAGGTGTGCATATGTAATCTATTATAATATTTAAAAAATGTAGAAATTTTACCAGTTTCATCTCTGCAAGCCCAAGTAAGTAAATCAACACAAGCTGCATTAGCCATAACATTGATTTTATATTTGTTCACGATATTCACTTCATTCTCATTTCTCTTGTGTTCTTCATGTAGCTTGTTATTGATTTCTGTTTGACCGTTGAGAAACAGCTGTTTGACAAATTCTTGGATGTCCTTAGTGAATGGTGTCGATAAATCAGTTTGATTTTGTAATAGTTCACGGAGAAGTGTCACAACTACTAAATTTATAGTCTCAGAAAAACTTTTATAGCCAAATGTCTTATTCTGCAACATACTGAAGACTTCTTCTGCTTTCTCATCTAAATATTCCAATATTTCTTTTGCAAGAAGCTTCTTGGCAAATGCAAAAATTTGTTGCAAATGATTAATTGGAAATTGAATCTTTTCACGCCTTGTTTGTAAATCAACATCTCCATCTTGTTCAAATGATTTCATATTGGGAAATTGATTGAAGCTTGAACCAAATTTAGTAAAAAAATAACGTGTTGGATCATATGGAACTGAATAGTAACTAAATAATTTACGATTTGCGGCGATCGGCTCTTTTCTTGGTGAAGCTGAAGGAGTGATTGATCCTTTCTTTGCTTCTATTGCTTCAATATTCAATGAACCTGACATTGATCTTGGAATTATTGGACGAAAATTGGGTGAAAACTTTTGTCTGTCGTTTAACATTGCTTGTTCAAGATTTGTTGCTTTTACAATAGGTTTTTCAGGAGCTGGATACATACGACTAATTAAAGCGGGATCTTTAATTGCATAGCGACCAATTGCTCGCGATAAGCCAATCAAAATTGGAATTGTATCTTTACATAGTGTTGTAGTTGACGAACTTTGCTTTGTTATTATAATATTTGTAAGAGTTCCAAACATTTCAACTTGTGTTTGAATGATCTCTTCTCGTCGATTTGGACAACAGACACTGATGTCTGATAGTAAAGTATTGAGACAAAATGAAAATTTCTCCGTAGATGGAAGTTCTATAAAAATAATATACAGATTATAGTATCTATAAAAATATGATGAAAATTAAAACTACTTACTGTCGATTTTCTTTTCTAACATCTTCGAATCTTCTTCTTTATGTTTTGATTTCGGAAGTCCTTTTAATAGACGAATTAAATAGGGAACTATCAAATTTTCATATTGATAGCCACTTTCTAGAAAATAAAGTCCAATTGCAACCACAGCTTCGTGACCTCGAGAATCAATACAGAACACTCCTCCTGAACTCTCTTGAGGGCATTGCTTAAATAATTGTTGTAACTGTATGTTGATTGTGAGAAATTAAAATTCAAGGACATTATTGATTTTTGATGACTCAAATAAAATTTGCAATTTACGCATTATTACCTTATCTTCTGGTGTTGGATTCAATTTTGCTAAAGTTCTTGCAAGACTTTGAACGGCTTTTTGATAAAATAAATCACCTCGTAGCTCCATTTCTAAAATTAAAATCTTATTTTTTATGCAGCTACGAAAATTTTGTTTTTGTATACACACACCACTATAAATTAATCAATAAATATTTTTTGTTCTATTATTTTCCCCCTATTTCATATAAAAGTTAACTATAGTTTTATTACTTTAATAAACATTGTCATGCATTATGAACAAATTATTTGAGTTAAGTTTAATGCATATAATTAATATAAAATTAAACCGCTATGAAAGTATTGTGTATTATTCGATTTTATTTTATACTGGAAGTTAAAATTATTGAGACAAAGTACCGTTTTCTAAAAACTAAGGTTTATTTTATTTACTTCAATTTTCATCGACTAAACGAAAACGTTGATGTTGTGGTTCTGGAACTACATTAAAATATTTCTTGTAAATTGTTTGATCGTGTCTTCCTGCAAAATGTTTTTGAACAAGACTATGATCCCAATTCAAATCTACTTTTTCACATGATACATAAACACGGCCGCTTGTCATTGCATATAATGTGTTTCTTCCATATCCAACATTCAATCCAGGAAAAAATCGAGGTTTTAATTGAGTTGCTAATATTGTTCCATTAGTCACATAGTGTCCTTCTTGTCTTTTCCATCCACGATGTTTTGGTCTAAAACAAATAATATTTTTATTTTCCAATATAAAAGCATTTTAAACTTAACTTACCTTCCATGAGGGTTTTTAGGATTTCGTGTACTGCCACTTGTCTTTTTACTGGCATTTCTTACTGAGTTTATAAATACATTTGATGATTGCAACAAATTTTTAAAATTATTCAAGTAATTCATTTTTTTCTCAAAACAATTTTCTTCTTACTGTGACGAAAAAAATTATTTTCCCGATTTCTGTTAAAGATTCAAAATCTCCAACGACTTTTTAGAAAGAAAACAAATTAAAGTTCTTATAAAAATTTTACGATTAATCGAGTTAATCTGTTTAGTTATTAAAAAATATTTAGTTATTTGCAGTTCATGAATATAAAAGCATAAAATAAGCATGGATTCGATACAAAATTCAGGTAGATAACATGAAAAATTTACAATAAACTTTTCTTGATGAAAATTAAATAAATTTGATTTTATTTAAATCAGAACGTACACCTAGACGCTCAACTCGTCTTCAGAAAATGCGAGAATTGACACCAGAGCCAAAACAAATAGTATTGGGACCAAGAGCCATGATGAAGTTAAATAAATCCAAACAAAATATTGATGAAAATGTGGCGGTTTCAAAAACACCAGGCATAATTGTAACACCATCCACTCCTGCAAGTCATCAAAAACTTCGAGGTAGAAAAAGGAAAGTTTCAAGCGAACATAAAACTGACAGCAGTAAGAAGAAAAAAATTCCAACTGATTCGGCAGATATGTTAATTCCGGAATTGTCTTCTGAAAAAAGTGTCTTGTCAAAGGAGAAAAGTTTTGAAATTGCAGATTCTACTGTTCAAGAAAAGAAAGATGATAATGAAAAAATTGAAGAAATTACAAAAGAAGAATCTAATGACGATAAACAAAAGAAATCTCTAATAGTTGCTGAAGTAAGTACACGTGAAGTGTCTATAATAAAGAATGATACATACGAGTTATCAAAAGAGGACGAAACTAAGGAAAATACTGCTATAGAAAAGCAATCAAATGAGGAAAAAGAAGTCAATAAAAACGAGCAAGAAGAGAAAATGAATGCAACACCTCAATTGATGGATGAGAGTATAATTTCGGTGCCAGATACTCCACCAGCAGTAACATCAATTGTGAAAGATGCAACTTTCAGTCCCGAAGTTGATACATCACTTCATGATTCAAGACCTCATATTTATGATTCAATTGATGTCATTCTCAATACTACACCAATACAACGCAGCAAACAGATTCGTACAAGTACACCATTAGCTCAAAAGCTTTTCAAACGTGAAACCCCTAAAATTCCTGCACCTGTTATATCAGCATTAACAAAAGTTTTATCGCCCAAACCCAATGTTGATGCAAAAATAACAGAAGAAAGTTTATGCGATACATTCAATGGACAATTTAAAACGATGAATCCGTTAGAAAAAAGCATTCTTAAATCCACTCGTAAACGTTCACTTTCTGTAACAGATGTAGAATCTTTCATACAGAAAAAAGTTGTGATTCTTGATAAAACAGAAGTTATGGACATTGATTCAATTGATGTTAAGATGCTTCAATCGTTTAAAGAAGAGAAGGAAAATTCTATTATGAAACAAAATTCTGCAAGACGTCATAAACGCTCACTTTCTGTGTCTGACACTCCATCATCCAAAACAAAAATTAAAATACCCAACTTTAAAGCGATTCATGAGCAACAATTTAAAAAGATGGAATCGATTGTAGATCGTGCACAACGAATAAATGAACGAGCAATGCGTTTTCATACTCCTTCAAAAGCATTGGCCACTGTTACAGAGACTGACGACAATAAGCATAATGGTCTTTTATCGAAGATACCTATGAAAGTTAATCGAAAACCTTTGACTAAGATTCCTTCAAGAGATAATATTACCACGAGTAATACAAATCGTTTTGCTATTAAGAGGACTTTATCTGTTGATCATCCAGTGAAAACTTCAAAATTAAAATTACCTAAAACCATTGTAACTTCTACATTGATTTCTAAAAAAGAAGAAATGAAAAAAGATGTTCCGAAAACTATAGTAAACGATAATAACTTGAAGATAAAAGTGGCAATTGATTTATCTTCAAATGCAAGTAAGCTACCACAATCTACAAGTCAAATTATGAGAAAGAAAATCGAGGATCGTCGCGAGAAAAATACATCACTATATAAAGGAAACATGATAAAAACTACTCATGATAAGCGTAAAAAAGCTGAAACAATGATAAAAGGCGTGCGATTGAACCGACGTTTTGAGTTGCAAATGCAACATCGTCAAGGAGAAAGTTCTAATGAATAATTCATAATTATCATTTTAAATTCCAACATACTAATCATAGATCTTTTTATATTTGATATTTTTCTTTATATTTCCTAATTAATTAATAAAATTTTTTTGGTTATAGTTACATCTCT
The DNA here is from genome assembly GCA_014622435.1 of Polypedilum pembai. Classification (NCBI taxonomy): domain Eukaryota; kingdom Metazoa; phylum Arthropoda; class Insecta; order Diptera; family Chironomidae; genus Polypedilum; species Polypedilum pembai. Next base: position 58,709 of record JACWBX010004028.1, read on the forward strand.
TTTAACAACATAATACTATCATTAAAATTATTATGTTACTTATGTTGCTTATATTCTTTCAACATGCATATATGTTTTCGTATATCCTAACATTTAAATAATAAACTCATATTAGTACCACACAAATAGAGAAAAAAAGTGAGCAAAAATTTCCAGCCCAATAAAAAGAGAATGTGAAGTGAGAACGAATGAGCGATATTACATATTTCAGTTTAGTTTATATTCGACATTAGAGCAAAATAGTCAAGCACTTTTTGTATCTGAAACATTTATTTACGCTAAATGATTTAAAATAAATTCATTTTATAATCTAACATTTTTTACACTTTTTTAGTTTTTATAAAGTTTTGTATGCATTAGAAAAAAAGTTTAAAAATAAACAGTGATTAATTAACAAAAAACGTGATTTGTATTAAAACAATGGACATTTTTTACAACACACATGACAGTAATTTTTTAAATTGAGTGAAAGTTTTTTGTAACTCTTGAAATAATTAGAGCTTGTCAAATTGAAATTGAAAGTGTTTTTGTACAAATTAAAGAAAATAATATATAACAGAAATTAGTGACACTAACTTTTCATGGATATTAAATTTATTTTCTAATTCACAAAAAGAAGAAACTTCAAGCAAATCTCAAACTTTTTAAAGTAAGTTTCATTATCATCAAAATGTAAAAGAAGAAATCATTGTAAGACTTTCACTTACAATATCGAAATTTTGTAACGGAAATTTTTATTATATAAATTAATATAAAACTCGCACGATATAAATACTTTAGTGACTATATATATTTAAGAGGTCTCTAAAGAGTTCAAATAAATTTTCCAATAAAATAAAAAAGCTTCAAGCGTATATATACATTTATTTGAAGAATAAGGCTTCAAAAAAATTTTACGTATCTTTAACTGCTGGATAAAAAAATCGCAAATTTCCTTTATTTAATATGTGTCCAAATATAGCAAATGTCAAAAGATTAGATTACTACTCTGTATACCTACTTTTTATAAGTATTTTTAAAACCAAGCTACCATTCATGATATGATAAGTCAATTATACTCAAGTTTAATCAATTTTTAATCTCATGAATTTGCAAAAAAATTCCCAGCCTTGAAACCTGGTCAGACGTCATATAGTGTCTGATACAGGGGATCTTTGGTGTTAGTTTAGATCAGATTGGCCATAGTGCGTCTCTTGATCTAACTAACAGGGAATGCCTACTAGGACAATTTAGCAGGTTTTTTTAATCTGTTGTCTAGGTAGGTGTGGTTCACTATTAAGTGGGCCATAACTGATCTTCAATAATTTTGTATAGATCTACATATTTTAATATGCCATGTGCAAATTGACGATTCATGACAAAGATCAGTCACGATTGGCGAAAAATACTAATAAATAAATAAATTTCACTTAATATCCCAATTTCACTTAAAATATCGAAATTTTGTAACGGAAATTTTTATTATTTGAATTGTTTATATAGTTGTAAGCCCCTGTTAATAAAATTTCTCAGTTTAATTTTGGAAGTCAGAGTGAAAACACGTGTTTTCATTTATTGCATTTTAAATTTGGATAAATTCAATTTTATTTATTCTGCTGTTTAGTTGATGAAGTATTTAATCTAATTCATCATGTAAGTGATATAGCTCTTTTAAAAAAGTTTAATAATAATAATTTTGAATGTTTATTATAGCCGAAAAAATCTAAGCAAGAAGAGGAAGATGAACTTGAAGAGCTTGAAGAAGAATTTCATCATGAAGAAATTGTGCCAGAAGTTGTTGATGTAGGATTGTTAGAAGATGAAGACGATGTTTTTGAAATATTTAGAAGAATAGGTTGATTTTGTCTCATATATTGTAAAAGATCTATGAATAATTTTTAAGTACACGTGTTTTAAATTTGTCAAGTACTTATTCATAGATCTTCAAAATTTTTGTTAGTTAGGATATTACTATTGATTGTAAATTAGTTTTAAGGTTAATTTGCAAAAATATTCCCAGCCTTGAAACCTGGTCAGACGTCATATAGTGTCTGATACAGGGGATCTTTGGTGTTAGTTTAGATCAGATTGGCCATAGTGCGTCTCTTGATCTGACTAACAGGGAATGCCTACTAGGACAGCTAAGCAGATTTCTTTAATCTGTTGTCTAGGTAGGTGTGGTTCCAGCCATTTTACTGGTGGGCCAATTACCGACAAAAAAATTTCATGAAAGTGTAAATATTTACTTTTTTAATTAATTCATGCATATTGCAAAAGGTTACGTGAATAAAAGAACGTCTAATAAGCGAAAAAAGAAGAAATCGTTGTAAAATGTAAAAAAATTCATTATTAGCTATTTTCATGACATTTTATTAAATGAATAATGAGTTGAGTTATTGCTTTGCTCAATAGTTTGTTGACTCAATTTGAAACAAATGCGCGAGTAAATAAATCAATAATAAATAGGAAATAGGCTGACAGTGCTCCCTACCTAGAATTCCAAACCCTATTTTTATCGTAGCAATCATAGTATATTACAAAATCTTCTCTTTATTCACTTTATTGTAAATATTTACATCTTAAATTATAATCTACAGAGCTTTTTCCTTAGATTAGAAAAATTAAATTTTCGTGACAGAGAAAAGAGAGTAGCACACATGTGAGATAACAAATATTGAAATCGTGACATGTTTAATGTAGATAGGATAAATGTGAGAGATATCTTAGCTTAATCTGTAATCACTTAAAATTAATTTCAAATGAATACTCTAGAAAATTTCACATGCATGTAAAGCAACATATAATATGTGAGTGAATGAGTTGATAAAAAAAGCCCCCCACGTGTATAGTAAGATATGATACTGATAAATGACACAGACTAAAATTTTTGACGTTTTTTGGCGAAAAACGTTTGTATGATAACAAGATTACATCATTTTATCTGAAATTTACGATAGCTATCATTTTTTCGTTCTCTTTCTTTTACATCTTTTTTCTAGCATTGTAATTTTGTTTTATACTAATGAATATTTCCTTTCTTTTTCTTAAAACATTGTTTTTATCCCGAATAACCAAAAAAAGGTTACGTTTTCTGTTTGCTTGCTTTTAGCATACTAAACAGAAAGAGTATTGTATTGTAATGTATTTTTGGTTATTCGGGTTTCAAGATCTTCAAGCATTATAATACATATAATTTTTTATTCGCACTGATTTTCATATCTGATTTTCATATGGCTAACTTTTCTAGATATATTTCACACATTATCTTGATTGAAACCAAATATTGACACTCACGTCAATTGACACTTGGTCGCTGTGCATACAATCTATCATAAGGTGTGAAATAAAATGATGCAAATCACAGTAAAACCGCAAAAATGATACTGAGCAATTGAAAATTTCTACATCAAAAACTTTCATTCATCTATTCAATTTCAATAAAATGTTCATGAAAAATCATTCTGAATCATATGAGCGATTTGATATGTGTTTTATGATATAGACAAAAAAATCGATAACGTATAGTTATCTAATATTGATGCAAACAGTTAAATGAATTTTGTCATCAATTTCAATATAGAACATTTTTTAATTTAAGCATTTCGTGAAGTTCCATCTTTTTTAAATTTAGGCAAATGTGAAC
>JACWBX010004029.1:8060-29874 GCA_014622435.1 Polypedilum pembai
AAAATTGAAGCAACACAAGTAAATTATAGAGAAAAAGAAAGAAGAATGAAAAAAGCATTTTTATGTCAAATCATTGCCCTTCGGCACCTCGTTTGATTCCGCTTTTATTATCTTTTTTATTGAAAAATGTCTTAATAATCATATCAACATAAGAAATTACCTGATGATGTGCATTGCTTAGACTTTTATTAAAACATGAATTCTACAACATTAACTTTGAAGTGCATGAACAATAAACTTTATTTTCTCCTTATATAACATGCATGATCAAGCTATATTATTTATTTACACTTAAGTAGCAGCTAACATGTCATTTTTAATAATAAGTACAATGAACTTGTTAGATATTCAACAATAACGGACATTTAGTATTTGAATATTTTGTACTGCTAATTTCAGTTTACATGTTAGTTTTGTTTTATCTTTTCTTCGAACGTGTAAAATATTATCTTCAATAAATAAATTGATATTTAAAGTGATTAAAAGTTATTTTTAGAAACCATTAAACAGAACTTTAATCGAGGATTTCTAGAAACGTTCCTGACCTACAGTTTCATCTTCTATCAAAGCATTGAAGTCATTTGTCTGCAATTTATCACATTTTATGATCATCATTTATCATTGACTACTCAAGTGGCAACCTTTACATTATTAATCTTCATAATTTGCTCTCGAAAGTTAAAATCAATTGGAAATCAAATTAAATTGAATTTGAAGCACAAATAATGAGCATGAAAGGTGAAAGAATAAACAATGGATTGCATAGAAAGGGTCAAAAAACCCACATGGTGTAAACACAATCAAATAAAATAATAGCCATAGCAAGAAATGAAAATCAATCAAACAAAAAATGAGAGTAGAATGTATTTATACAACAACCAAAAACCGATCATTGAGCTAAGATAAGGAACGTGAATGAAAGCATTTTTTTTCTTTCTTTCTCATCTGCTTAACTCGAATTTTTTCTCGCTCGATTGTTTGCCTCACATGAAGGCGATCAAAAGTAGGATTAATAGATTTTCATGCTGACTTAGTGTCTTTAATGGTGCCAAAGAAAAAGTTCTAAAAATTTAGTCCGTGAAATTTCAATTCTTTTCAATCAAGTGGGTGGCGCTTCTTGTATAAGGAAACAATTTTATGCACTAATGTAAATTTCTTTGTTTTTACACTTGAATTATTTTATTTCAAGATGACTTTAATTCTTTTAGGCAATTCTCCAAGTGACAAAATTCTACAAAAAACTACTTTTGCATATTTCTCTTTCATTACTTGCTTTCAATCTACCGCAATGAGTTTTAATGATAGAAAACTAACTACTTTATAATATAAATCATTTTTTATTTGCTAAAATTATTTAATTTGACTGAAAAATGAATTTTGAAAAGCATCACTGGGTAACAAAATTTTGTTTCTGTCACACATTATTTCAAATTTTGGCTAAATTACTTATCAAATCTGCTCAAAAAATGGTTTTTGAGCGTAAGCAAACAATTATCTATCATTCAAAGCAATCATAATAGCGAAATAACGACGATTAATAGGAGAAAATAGTGTCATTGGGTAACAAAAATTGGATATTGTAGAAAATAAAAGTGTTTGGAATTTTAAAATTTTTGTTACCAAAATAATCAGAAAAAGAATTGTAAAATACGTTTTTTTTCGAATTTCACTAATTCGTAAAATTGTCCTTTTTATTTTACAAATTAAATTCAAGATTTTGTTTTTTGACGTCAACCACAGTTCCTATTCATTTATTTATAACAGTTTCATGAAATTTAAATTTGTAAAAGCGTAGTTTTCATCACTTTTTTGAGTTCAGTTTTCAAGCTCTTTTTCTCAGTCATTTCGACTTCGCTTGGAAAGAATCGATTTATGAAACTTGTCGGCAAAAAGAAAATTGAATGAATAGAAACTGTCGTTGGCAACTGTTTTTATACAATTTTTCCATATAAATGAATTTAAATATTCTCCAATAATGTACAAAATGCTGATCCAAAAATGTTGAAATATCCCCAATAAAATGAATTGACAAATATTTAAATAATTTAAAAATGGATAAATGAAATTTCCTGTATAATATTTGTAAGAAAATAAAATCATTCCATATAAAGTCATGACTATGTTAGGAATTTGAAGACCAATTTTTCTTCTAGGATATTTATGTCCCACAAGTATCAACTCAAAAATTGCAACAAAAATTATTGCAGTATGAATTGCATGATTAATAAATGGATCATAAACTTTTTGAAAATTTTCACTAATTACCAATTTTTGATCAATTGCGGAAAATGCCCAAAACATAGTACAACAAAAAAATGTCAATGGAAAAATCAAAGTTGCATAAAAAGAGTCAAGAAATGAAATAAATTTGTTTCTGTTTGCAAACAATGTAGGATAAAAGTCCAAAATGTCATCGATCAAAGCAAATGTGTTGAAAAATGAAAGAAAAATCTAAAAAATATTTAAAAAAATTAAAAAGTTTTGTACACGTTTCAAAAATTATACTGACATAATTCCAAGCTGTCAAGCTACAAAGTCCTTCAATGTATCCATTAATAGAGGAAAGTCTTGTTAAGATTTTGATATAAGATATCGTAAAAAATATTAAAACGATTGTATGAAAGAATAATGAGCCTTTCAATTTATATTTCATTTTTATCTTCACTTTTTAAGTGTCTTTGATAAACTAAATAAATTTATTTCAATGAAAATTTCATTTAAAAGAAACGTTTATTGGCTTTATTTTTTACGAATATTGAAACAAGTGTTTTTAAATATACTTATTTCATCTCTATTTAATGAATATAGCACTGATCCTGGTAGTTTTATTCGAAATTTTGATAGTTTAAAAAATAATTCGAATCGTAAACTCGGTTTCGAAAATTATTCAAGCTTGAAAAAGTTTAATAACAAAACACTTGAATAACATAATTTAATTAGTTATTAATGATCCTCGATATAAGAGAGAAAATTATATAACTAATACAGGCTTAATTTCAGCTTAAAACTTCAAATATTTTTATTTTGCTTTAAATTTTCTTTTTTCGAAAACATATTTCGAATATTCAAAATCTTTTCGAAAAGGGATGTGAAAAAATTTGAAATTTTTTTTTCAACGGTCAAAATTTCGATTGAAACTACCAGGAAAAAAAATTAAGTTTCTAATTGAAATGATAAAAATAATGTCTGTTTTAGTTTAATACCAACATCTTTCACATTGAGGAATATTAATAATTAGTTAAACAACAATTCGAATAAAAATTTTCGAGGGGAAAATAACTCTGATGAAAAATAACGAAATTAACGAAAATAGCGGAAAAAACGAAACTTTAAATAATTTTTAAATGATAAAAAAATTTTAAATAATTTCGAAAAATCGTATTGCGTTTCCAAGTTTGTTCGAAATTTTCTGATATTTTCGAATTGAAATTTTAAGCTTACAAAACATTTAATCCATATTATTAAAAAGCTGAATTGAAAAGAAATTTTAATTGTCTACATATTTTGCCTTATTAAATTTAAAAAAGATTCTTTATAAGTTAATTTCAATTTGAACGGCTTTTATATTTGAAAAAATTCTCTAATGATCGCATGAAACTACCAAAACATTGACGGAAAAGGAATTTGACAAAAATAGCGAAATTTCAAAATGTAATCTTTAATAAGAATTCATTTTCACTCTCACAGCAAGCTAAAATTTAGTTGATAAATCTATTCTCTATTTCGAAAAGAACTCGAGCCTCTAATTAAATTGTGTTTCGAAAGAGCAACCAAAAATTATAGGTTTCAACTGAAATTTTATCAACACCACCATCAGCTCATGCATTGTTTACTTGCTAAGACAAAAAAAAATATGTGAGGCTAATGAACTTTCTAGTTGTCTTTTTTATTTGATTCTAATTTTCAACATTTACACTTAATGCCTTTTTTATATCGAATCAAGTGAGTAGAAAAAGAAAGAGAAGAAAAGTGAAATGATATGCATTAATTACATGGTGAGAAATAATTTGAAAAAAAAAATCCCCAAACATTCTTAGAAACATTTATTTTATGATTTATAGTATCGTCGCTTTGTTTTGTTCTTCACCTTCTTCAGAGACACAGCAGCCAGTAATAGTAAAATGAAGAAGGTCTAAAATAAAACATAATCAGATGAAAATGAAAATTTATGTTGTGGGAATCACTTTCATAATTATGCAATCAGAGAGAATGGATGTTTTATTGATATCATTTAGCTCGCCCATAAAAATGTTAATCGGTTAAAAGATGATTCATTAAATGACTTTAACACGTGTTTCACTTGATTATTTTATGTTTTGTGTGTTGACTGCTGCTTTTAAGAAAAAAGTTCATTTTAGAGCAGCACAATATATGATATAAACAAATGCTTAAAGATTAAATTGGACTTGTATGCCTTCTTGACTGGTATGCGTATATTTTTGCCAAACGTGGTCACACAAAGGAAGAGAAAGAAAGAACAAATAAAGATTAATAAAGAGCAAAATAGATCAACAAAATGCTTTTTGTTGCTCCCATTTGCTGTTTTCGGTCTTTATTGACATTTTTTGCTCTTTTTTATGCTTGCACACCAGGACTTTAGAAATTTTTCTGGATAAATTAGTGCCAAAGTACAGAAAAAGAGCAAAAAAAGAGCAACGTGTGTCTACGTTTGGTATTTTTGTGCAACTTGCATGCAAGTTGACTTATATAAAAATGTCTCTAATTCATTCAGATTTTATTAAATTTGATAAAAATTTAGCAGATTTAATTTGAAAAGCCAAATTAAATTTACCAAAATTTTGACTAAATTAAATAAAATCTGAATAAATTAGAGAAAACTTTTGTTTAAGTCAACTTGCATGCAAGTTGCGCATGCTAATCAAGTGTCCATACAAGTGCCGAACACTATCTTTTAGTAAACAAAACGATTCCGATTCAAATTCACTAAAGAGCTTCATTACTTTATTAAATGCAGAGATTATAGTTCATTAATGAAGATTCGGCTTCTTTCTTCACATACAATAGTAATCTTTACACTTTAACGAGTGAGAGTGAGAAAGAGAGAAAAATTTAATGAGCGAAAAGAAAGAGAAATTGAAAATAAAAGAAAAATGCTTTGATTTATGAAGAATAAAAATGTTTATTTACAAAGTAAAATGTTTATGATCAAAAAATACTTTGTAAAATAGATGATGAAGGCCATTTAATCAATTTTGTGAGTCATCGTGTAAAAAAATTTCTTCTTAATCAAAATTAAAGCGTCGCTTGCCATCAAAACGAAAACCATAAGCCGCTGCATTTTTAATATCAACCAAAGCTATGAAAGGAAAGAGAAAAATGAGAGTGAAATTGAAAGACTCTCTGCTATAGAGCTCACCTGGATTTCGGTGTTGGAAGAAACTGCCATGTGCATGAGGTGCTCTCGCAACACTATTGCTTATTCCATTCATTTCTCTTGGATAAAATGCTTCAAAGTCTCCTGGTTTAGGAATTATTGTCTCAATTTCTTTATCAGTTGGATCATATGCACAAATTTCGCTTAAAGTCACAGCGAGAATCATCAAAAATATCAAAAATTTCATCTCAACTCGAGTCTAAAATTTAACCAAAAAAATTCTTCACACTTGAAGCTTTAATAAAAACTTGAAAATTAATTTCTCACTTACAATGAATCTTTATAATCAATCAATAAAAATATTAGAATTCAACAAAGAAAAAATTCGCCACGCGTTTCGTCTCGTTACAAATATTCCAATGACTGCTGTAAATCTCTTGCTCTTTCTCTCTTTGAGAATTGTAATTTAGACATCAAATAAGCAATGCAGACAACAGTAAAGCACACACAACTTTCTCTCAATATTCGCTCAATAATTTTGTTTCAGTTACATGGACACACACGAGAAGAAATTTTGCTCATACAGCGCATAAAGAAATAAGATGAAAGAAAAGGTTGGATTATGCTATTGTGATATTTACTAACATTACCTCAACATTTATATAATCGAATACATTTATTGAAAAAAAATCTTTTAATCTTTCGTCAAAGCTGTATTGCTTTTATTTTGTGCAAAGTTCTATAATTATTAGGCATTGTAGTAAAAAAAAAAGTATTCAAAAACAAAGTTTGAAGTCCATATCTATCATTACGTAAGCTTTAAAGACTCAATAACGCTGAATTAACAATTTATCAGCTGATTTTTAAATCTTCGAGTTGTGGAAACAAAAATTTTAAAATTAGTGTTGTTATCGTAAAAGCCTACGTCATACGAGGTAACAACTTGATAGCGAAAACAGAATAACAATTGAAACTTAAAAATTTTGTATGAAACTATTAAAATTTTTTTATTAGTTAGATTTTTTAGAATCAAGTTTTTTCTTCTTGATAAAAATAGAATATGTTAACAAAGGATAGTTTTTTTTAATAAATTTAGATGTAATTATTATTCTTATGTGTTATCATTAAAGTTATTTTGAAACAAGACATTATTGAGTGTCAGTTCAGGAATAAATTCTTCTAAGCCACATGCAGAAAATAAATGTAATAAAACTTCTATCATTTTCTGATATAATGCACTTATTCGAACTAAACGAACGTTGACTTCAAGAGGATAAATCAAAAATTTTGGTGCTGGTTCCTTAATAGTTTTTCTCATTGCATTCGCTTCATCCAATGTCATTGAATCATTCTAAAAATAATTTTAACATTAAACTTAGATTTTCACTATAAATTTACGATTTTACCTTGAGCAAATGATCAATAATGATTTCATGCATGATAAAATCATTTGCAATTTTCTTCAAAGAATCTTCATCAATAGTATGATCAATTAAGAATGCTAGAATTTTAAATTTTTCACAGTCACTCATTTCTCCTTTAAGCAGTTCCATTAATAGTGGAATTTCAACTGAAAATTGAATAATTTATATAGTGAGAACTTCATAAGTATTAAATACTTACACTCAGGATATTCTGGAATAATTTCAATATCTTCAAATGAGACATGATCAACACGATATGATACTTTAGGATTTTGCTGTTCATTATTCATGTTTTTGAACAAAATACCACAAGTCCGTTGAAGCCATGGCAGAGTCAAATCCTTCAATGATTTCATATCACGTGCACTAATAAAAAAACAAGTTTAAAAATGAAGGTGTTTAAAGTTTAACTTCAGGAATTTACTTAATATCAAGAAAAAATGAATCGATGCGAATTGGAAAATTATTCAGAATTTTTATGGTCAAAAACGAATAAGGGTTATTGCGTAAAAGCTCATTGATATCATTCACATTTTCATTCCATTCAGTGAGTTCTGGTTTACAGTGAAATTCATTGAAATCTTTCATCAGTTCGTCATCAACATTTCCAAAAACTTCTTGTAGCATTACTTTAATAGTATCATCTCTGAGAGGAAATTTTTCACGTGGTGCATGCTTATGAATGAAATTGATTATTTTATGAAAATTTAAGGATGTATGCTTATCGTTGGAAAAATATTCATAGACAATCTAATAGAAAAATGAAGTAAAATACTATAACTTCTGATCTTTTAATATACTCGATTATTCCTTTATCTTACCGCTTTGTTTTTTTCAGATTTAGGGAATTCTCTAGCAAAAGTTCCAAATAACTGCATTTGATCGATATTGAATTCGAAATGTTTTAAAATATTCTCCTTATTGTACTCTTTAAAAACCATTAAATGTTGTCCATATTCATCACATTCAGACATTGGATAGAAGAAACGCCATGAGCCTTCATAAAATAAGAAAGAAGTGTTCAAACCAAGAACAGCAAAAACTTCTTCATCGTTTGCTGTTTTAACTTGACAAGCTGTGTTGTATTTTACTTGGGCATAATTTTCAGAAAAAGTACCAAACTTTTCTGCAGATTGTGCCATTACAAAAGGATGTAAAATATTCATTGGTTGACGGTAAGAAGATTCGAGTTTATTGACCAACTTAAAAAGAATTATTTTCTTGTTTTGTTACTGATTTTTACCGATTATAATACTCTACCATTTGAGTGTTTTTAATTTTTGAAATCGTTGATAAAAATTTCATTCCTGCATCATATTGTTTTCTATCATCGTTCTTTTTTGGCGATTTAAATTGTTTGCTCATGAAAATTATGTCAGCTCCTGCATTTTTAAGTGTCGATAAGAAACATTCAAAATCATATTTAATAGCATTTAGTCGTCCTCCAAATAAGGCATCTCTTATATTCTGTTCGTAAAAGTTATTGAATGCTCGTAGATTGATGAGAATTTTTGGTTTCTTGTTATATTGACTGTTAAGAAATTTTCTATAAAGTGAGCTTTGAAAGAAAATTTAATAAAATCCAAATTTACCTTTCATATTCTTTGATTTCATGAATTAATTCATCAATTGTGAAATCTTTAGTAGCTCCATCAATATTTTCTCGATTAATAAATGAGAATAAGCCTTTTATACCCATTTTTTATTAGAATAAATTTTCAATCAGTACAAAAACAAACATTTTTTACAGAAACTTGTTTTGTAAAGTTAAACTACACTTCAATATACAAGGGGAAAATAACTTAAACGAAAGAATTTTAAAATTTCGTTATTATTTCGCTATTTTCGTTAATTTTTGTCATCGTTGTAAACAAAGATTTTGTAAACAAATTTTCACAATATTCAATTTAAAACAAGTTTCAAAGTTCTTATACTACTAGGATTACTTTGGTATAATACTAGAGAATTGTTTTTAACACATTATAAGAACTAAATTATAGACAAAATCTGAAAAAATAAGTCAAAGTTGCCAGAATTCATTATTTCATTATTTATGCTGCTGAAATTAGATTCTTAATAAGAAATTAATTTCAAAATTTTTTTTTCAACTTGTTTATTGAATTTGTTTTAATAATTAAAGGAAGAATCAGCAATTTAAGATTATTCATAAATTACATTAGCGGATTTGTAATGCTTAACAATTTTTTGATTTTAGCAAAAAAAGGAAAATACATTTACAATAATACATTCAATACTTTATTTAAGTGTATGTTTTTGCAAGATAGTGAACGCAATGATGAATTTTAAGTCTCATCATGACTTGGTCAAAAGTGAATATTTTTTAATCTCTGATAATGAAGCATTAAAAAAATATATTCCTGAATTGTGTGAAATGTGTGTGTATGAATAGAATTATTTCTTTAAACGGGATATAAACAACTTTCCATTTTTGTTTTAATATTTGGAGATGAAAATGGAGAAAACCACAAAATTGAAAATCGACCAAAAACTGACTCAATACTTTTCCACTTTGATTTTTTTGCCCAACGAGCTTCTTCTTTCTTTAATTGTTCAATGCCCGTCTCATCATTCCATATTGCTGTTAATTGAGTGCCAAGCATAATGATTGTAAACACTGCAAAAAGCAATGCCTCAAAAATGAGGAATAATAAAAGTACGACTGTAGCCGGTGGTGAAAATGTTGAACATTCTTTCCATTCATGTTTTATGCACATTGCGAATTGATTGCAGCTTAAGAATAAGGCATGAATGGAAATCAAAGCAATATAGCAACAAAAGAGCACGAAAAACTTTTGATTTCGTTCTCCAATGCAATTATTGACCCAAGGACTACAAAAAAAAGACATTCATTGTGTAAATTAGTGAAATTTTTAAATTTCTTTTTGCTTACCAATGATGATCCATTTTTAAAATACATCGTTTGCACACAGAACAATGATGCGCTCTATTTGGTTTGATACTGCTACATTTAGGACACTTAAAAATAATTTCACCTTCACGAAAGCCCATCTGTTGAATATTCTCTTTTGTTGCATTGCCAAGTGTAACAGCTCCAGGATCAGAAAACATTGTCTTCAAATGACTCGATATTGCCAAGAATGTTGCACCATTAAATATAATAATGTTGATGATTTTATAAACAGGATAGGGACTCGGTAGCAACATGACATTCATAACAACAAACTCAGCATATGCTATAAGGAACCATGTTAATCCAGCACAAATTATTCCACAAATATCCTAAAAAAATGTTATTGATAACAACATGTGAGTCATTAGATTGGAATTTATATTTTAAAATCAGTTCAACTCAATGTCATTACTGATAATTAAATTAGACAAGAATAACTAATTTTTCTACCTTTATGCACCATAATCTTCCACCAAAAATTCTATTATGAGTATCAATATGGCGTTTTAGAGGATAATAATCATATTCCATTGCTAAATTGCTATTAATAATCACTTATCAATCATCACATTACTCTTTTATGATTACGATAAAAGAAAAACTAAATTTATTTGCTGAAAAAAAATCATACGATTAGAAACTTTCGAATGTTACACACTCAAATGTTTACGACAGGGGAGAAAAAACTTTGATGAAAGAAAAACTAAAATTTCAACATTTTAACTTTAATTAGATATTTAAAATAATTCTTTAGTGTCCTATTAAAGCAATCTTGGTAGTATAAAAGCTAGAAAATCTTGTTTAAATTCAAATTTTGTGAAATTTTGTTTACAAACATTGATAAATAAAAACAAAGTAAACTTTTAAGTTCAAAAACTTTCATCAAAGATATATTCCCCCGTGAATTACACTGTTAAAAAGAAGCAGAAAAGAAAAGTCACTGTCTAAATATCCATAATGACAATAATAAACATTCGAGATTCACTTTGGGTAAAGGTCAATTTTCCATAAACCACCTGAAATCATGGATTTAGTAATTAAGTTAAATAGTCAAGTTGCTGGTAAAGATAAGGTAGCGAGACTCATACAATACTCATGTAGAGCAGCATGGGATTCACTAAATAAAAAAGATGAAGCTCAATTAGCTTTAATAAATCACCTAAAAAATTTAGAATATATTCTATCATCATTCCGCAAATGTAAGACGCTTATCGATATTTTGGACTTTAGACTAATAACTAATTGACCTTGTCCTTTTTCAGTACTCCGTTTTGGCAAAAGTTTCGAAGTATTCTATAGTTCACTCAAGACAATTCATTATAGCGATGCATGGATTGCCTTCACATTGACTGTTACAAAAATTTGCCAAGGAATTTTTCTACTTACTGATCACATAATTTGGCTATCAAGAAGTGGACTTTTTAAAAATATTGATACACCTAAATGGAGTCAAAGAAGTAATCGATTTTGGATTATTTCACTTGTCATGTCGTTGATAAGAGATATTTATGAGATAAATCGAGTCATTTCAAGTTTCACGTCATATAAAGACCTCACACAATGCATTACCTCAACAATGGTTAGCATAAGAAGTACAAAAGATATCACACGATGTGCATCGTCATTGGCCGAGTTTCTTGTCACTTATAAACACTTAACGATAGACACTATTAAAAATGCCTGTGATCTATTCATTCCACTAAATGGTTTAGGATATACAAAACTTTCGCCAAAAGTTGTTGGCATATTAGGCGTTATATCGTCATTAATGGGTCTCATTGTTGTTCTTGATCCAAGCTGTAAATTACTTCCGCAATGAGAAAAGAAATATTTGTCATTGTCATGATGATGTGCTATTGGTGAATTTTCTGTTTTCATACTTATTACCAAGCAAGGTAGGGACAAATCATTATTCATTTTTCAAGCTCGCTTACTGACACTAAAAAAGTTAGGGTTCTAGCTTTTACAAGAAAGTTCTGAAATAAACCGAATTTTCAGTAAAATTTGTTTAGTTCTAACAGATTTCCAAATACTAAGCAAAAAATTTAAAGTTTCGTTGCAAAATACCTTGGAAATCAACAGAAAACCACAATGAACATTTTTTAAAAAAGCTTTCTAGTAAAAGCTGGTACCCTAACTTAACTTTTTAATGCCAGTAGGCGAGCTTGAAAAATAAAATTTTATTTTTGATCTGTCTCTACCTTGCTTATTTTTTGTATCGCTTAATTTAAGTAGTTTCATAATATAAGCAATTGATATTGAAGCAACATGAGAGTAGAAAGAAAAAAATATACAATATATTGCCAAACAAAGGTAAACAAAGAAATACGAGTCGCTATTTCTCTCTTTGTGTTGATTCATTCAGCCACAAGCTGTGTGTGTGTGTAAAAGAAAAAAAAGTAGATTAAGGTGAAGCATTTTAATGGGGAGGATGTTCCAAATAAATATAATATTATAAATAAAAGAGTGCCATTGTGTGCACGAGGGATGAGGATGAGAAAAAAAGCTTTTTCTTCTCTCGCTACATAAACATTTTTTTTGTTGTTCTTATTCTGTTGCACTCTCAATTGTCAATAATGTTTATCTTCTCTCTCAAATAATTACAGCACGTGTATCGCATGCGCATGAAAAACTCGTCGAAAAGAGAAGTTCAAAATTGTTCAAAGAGAGTGAAAAATTTTCGTCTAAAAAAATTTGTATTTTCAGGAGAATTCAAAAGTGAAAAAAAAGCTTTAGTTATGCACGAGTTGGGAAGCTATTCACTGTTCGTTCATAGAATGCCTTTAAGCCGCATGATGAAAACCTTAATTTATCATTTATGATTCGCTGAATCGTGCAAGCATTTTATTTCTTGTACCTAATAGCTTTCAATAACTTTTTCAAAGAAGCCAAGTTGGTTCCGTGATGTATGTGAAAGTGAATAATAGCGTTATTATTGGTTGTAGGCAGCAGATGTTGGCTAAATGAATTTTCAATAATTGAGTATTCAGGAATTTTGCACAAATAATTATGATAGGAAAATTAAATAAAAACAAAATTTTCGCTAAAACATAAAATTCTCTTCTATATTTTATTATTCTGCGCATTTTTCAGTAAATTAAATTAATTAAACCTTATTTGCATATCAAATTAACAAATTACAGTGCTTCTTAATGAGAAATAACTTTATTTAAAGCTTAAAGTTTCATGAAATAGCAAAAATATTTAAAGCATGGAACACTGGACAATGTATGCTAATTTATTTTATTTACTGGTCTTCTTTTTCATCTCCAATTTTCATTGTGCTATTTTAATCACCATAGCCACCTAATCACGTTGCGGCTTCACGTTTTCCATTCACAAAACATTCAATACCTTCAAATTCTTTTACCTTGTAAATTGATTCAATGATTTATTCAACAATACTCTTTAATTTGCCTTTTTTCTGTCCAATTGAGCAGCTATATAAATATCTTTTCTTTAAACAACTAAAAGAACAGCAACAATTTTTCCATTGTTTGCCAAAAATTGCTAAGCGTTAAGTTTTCCAATTTCTCTCTTCCGCTCGCGTTATTCAAACTTTTCTTTTTGTTTTGTGTCTGCGGTTCAAATTAAAATTATTTTTTACCATTGAGAGCTTAATCAGAAGCAGTAAAATAAAGAAGAATGGATGAAAGTTGCCATGATACCATTTTTAATCATTAAAAATAATTAGTGTAAATGGCGAAAGATAAATAAGACTTAGTGGAAATGATTACGCATAATTAATGAATTCTTTGTCAATCGTGCAGAATTATTATTATTATTCTCTCATTTATTTCTTGTTGTTATCTAAAATTGATAATATTGCTTACAAATTAACTCTTGTGATAAATTAAGCAACTTTAATTCTCGCTTTATCCTTGACAATTTCATTTTTTTCTCGCTTACATCGACATAAAATGGGTATCTAGAGACACTATAAATGGAAAAGTAATAAAATTCACACTGTGATCACGACAAGTTAGTTTCATTAAGTAAAACTGTTCCCCTGTTTCCCCAACACAAAAAAGGCTAATAAAAATTCGAATGTTATTAAGTGTCGAAATTGAAATTCAACAGACGGAATCAAGCACAACAAAGGAATATAAAAGCAGAGTTAAGTGCACGAGAGTTCCTTATAAAGAAGCTTTTTCTCTCTCTACATAAAATGATCACATGATTGGTTCTTTAACCCCGGAAAGCGTACAAAATGAGTTTAAGAGAAAATGTTTATTTTCATTTAGTTTTTACACCTTTTGGGTGTCGCAAAGTTTCGTGTTAATAAACTTATTATCATTATTATTTATTCTTTCTCCTAAAGGGTAAGATTTGAGATTTTCTTATAAGAAAGTTTCGAAAGCTTTGAATTTTTTCAGCCAGTGAAGATTATATATTTGCAGCACGTGTTTTAAAGTCTCTTGAAAAGATGAGGAAATGGAATGGAGCTGTCTGCAAGAGAAAATTTTCATCCTATTAGTTGGTAAGAGAGAAATGTCTTGAAATCTTTATTTATTATTCGTGCTGCAATCTTCTTATTTATTTTTCTATGACATTCATGCAACACTTTCAGAGAGTGTGTCAGAAGGCCATTTATCATGTTTATAAAGGTTTCATTTAAGCCGACAGCTGATAACTTTATTTACTGCACTTGCTTAAAGACCTATGATCCTTTATAAAATTACTGTCATGAACTTTGGCTCTGTCTCTTGTGTTTACTGGATTTTCCTTTTGTCATTCGTTCAAGCTTTTTTATCCTTCCTTCAATTTATTGTTTTTGAATTTCATGTTCATTTGTTACCCAAGAGAATGAAAAAGATATAGAAAAACGTGTGAGTTAGTTACCTCGTCTAGCCCATCGACTAGGGAGAATAAGACAAAAGCCAAGGAAGCATAACAAAGAAAATTTCGGTTAGTTTAGCAAAAACATTAAATTGGATAATTGTTTTATTAAGATTACAGTCTTCTCAAGTTTATGAAGGTTTTTCTTATTTTCGAATGTAAAGAATTCAAGCTCTTTTATTAGAACAAAATTCAAAATTTTTGATAAATTAAAAAAAAATTTAACCATTATAATAACAAATTTTTAAATTTTACGCTCGAAAATTTCTTGTTTTTAACGTATTTTTCGAAAAGATTTAAAATTCAAACAAGGGAAAATAAATTTGACGAAAAAAGCGAAATTTAACGAAAGAAAAAGATATTCAAATTTTCTCAAGAATTTCAATCTATTGGCTTTAATCATACATTTAAAACTGTTCTTTAGTGTCATTTCAAAGTAATTCGATAAATATAAGAACTGGAAAATTTGTTTAAAATCAATTTTGGGAAATTTTTTATTTACAAAATCGAAAATAGAGAAAGAAAGGAAAATTCCAAATCTTTCGTCAGAGTTATTTTCCCCTAGAGTAAATTGTATTGAAACATTTTTCTGCTTTTTTATCACGCCTCCATGGGGACAAACAGCACACAGTTTTCATTTTCAATGTAATTTTCCATTATCCTTTGGCGTATCATGCAATAAAGAATCCTTGACAAGCATGCAAATATCGTAAATTGTTTAGCGTAAAATGATTGAACAAATTTTCATGCTCTCTGATCATTGAAAGAGTTATGAGAGCAAAGATAAAAAAAAAATCAATGGCAAAGAATTTACATCAAAAGAATGAGCTTCTTTTATTATGATTTTACCTTGTGAAAAATGTTAGAAATACTGAAGGTAAACATTTGCTCAGCTGATGAAATGTAGGAAAAAGTTTACTTTTTTAAGTGCTTTTGGAAAAGTTAAGCTATTGAGAATAAATTTGCATCAATGATTTCAATTTATACGAGGGGATTTAGCTAGAAAATTTTGCTGCTGATTTCTATCGTGATTTATCCACCTACATTAACTTTTTTTTTCACAGTCTAGCAACTTCGATGAATTGAATGAATGAAAGTAAAAAAAAGCATTCTACTTCAATTTATTTTTTCTTTGATCTCTAACATAATTGTTCTTTTTTTTTGCTTCAACACATTATCAAGCTTAATGTGTGCAGATGACAGTTAATTACAATCTCACAAATAAGAAATAATAAAAAGCTACAATTTATCTAACTTAAACTTAATTTACAAAAGTTTAATTTGAAAGCAAAAAGTTTTTAGCTTACAAAATTTTTCTGCTTGACTGAATTTTAATTTTAACGATTAAATCGAGCGTTCGAGTGTTCTATTATTTGTTGCTCACAAATTACTCACTTCATTAGAGTAGGAGTCTTATTCCTCCCACAGTTTCCCCAATTTGTCTTGTGCTAAATAATTTATGAATCTATAAAGCGTGAGAATTAATTTCCCCAATGCTGCTTGGTGCTTGAGGAAGGAAAAAAGTTTTTTGTTCTCGTTTCTTTTTTTTGATAAAAAATTATTAATGAATGAGGACTTAGTCAATGAAAATTCCATTATTTTGTGTATAAAAGATTTCTAAATAAAAAAATCAAATCATTGACAGCAGAATGTCACGCGAATATCCAAACATTGTCAACATACAATAAAAGAAGGTCGAGAAAAAATTTTCATACTAACCATGATTTTGGCATTTTCAATTAAAAAGTTTTACTATAGAGGAAGTAAAAAAATCCTTGCAAACTTATTTAGATGAACCAACAAGTTTGCTCCTCATATCATTGTGAATCTGTTTGAATTCCATGAACTGTAACTTAATAAATTTTCTTTCTTTACAATTTATTAACGAAACAGATTCTTAAGTAACTTCACAAGCAGCAACATACGATGTGAAGGTTGTCAGATGCATTTCTTCACCCCTTTTCACTTTCAAATTGTTAAATAAAATGGAATGAAACGAGCGTACATATATATCGCGTCCTTGTACAAGCAAATGCATTTTTCAAGTTATATCTAAAACCCCATTCACTCTCATGTCTGTTGAATGTTTGTTTAGCAATTTTAAAGAGCATAAAAATGTGAAATGAAAAAATACCTTGTTTGGTAAATTTTCATTATTCTAAACACAGACATGAAAAAGTTTGATGATAAACACTTTTTTAGGAAGCGAAACAGTCATTAAAGTTTATAGCTG
Source organism: Polypedilum pembai (assembly GCA_014622435.1). Classification (NCBI taxonomy): domain Eukaryota; kingdom Metazoa; phylum Arthropoda; class Insecta; order Diptera; family Chironomidae; genus Polypedilum; species Polypedilum pembai. The sequence continues at coordinate 24,824 of JACWBX010004029.1, forward strand.
CACTCGAAAGTACCAATTGATGTTAGTCATGCAGACAAAGAAAGATATAAAGAACTCAAGAGAGAGTTACTCGTAAAATATTTAAAAAAAGCTTTTCCACTTTGACATTGATATGAGGAACGTGTTTATGTATTTAGGTAGCATCAGGTGCTATAAATATATCATAAAAAGAATTTTCTTTGTCTCCAAAAAGACATCGAATAATGAAAATATGAAAAACAAAATAATATTCAAATTAAATTTCGTGTGAAGCTTCCTAAACAGATTTTATTTGTACACGTATGAAAAGATAAAAAGAAAAGGTAAAATTGTTTTAGCTTTGTAAGCGAATTTCAATCCCACAATGTCTTGCGATAAACAACAGCTTGGATAAAGAGATTTCAGTAACATAAAGATTTTGATTGAAGTTTTTTAATCTTCAAAGCGAGACTAAAACGAGGTGAAGATACTTTTTATAAATGGACATTCTTGAATTTTTTGAAGATTCTTATTATTTAACTAAGCTTGAAGTAATTTAAAGCTAGATTTGACAAGCTTTTTAAATTTCTATACAAAAATTAAATTTTCAAAAAATTTGTTTTGATTTCTTTGTTTACATATAAAATTTTTAAAATTATTTTATTTTGTAGAAAATTTATTAGAAAGCGAGTTTAGAATTAAATTTTACTGCTTTCTTTTCATCAAGGGAAAATATTAGAGAATTTAAAAAAAATTACCGCTATCGTAGACCAGTAGTATCCAGCCTATGTGTCCCGACATACTAGGGTGTCGCGAAAAGAAATTGAAAATAACAAACTGTCGTTTTTTTTAACTTAAAAATCAAAAGGAAATTATTAAATTTTTCATGAAAAAATATTTTAGAGTGTGGCGAGAAAAAATTTTTTGGTCGAAGTGTGTTGTGGCTTATTAAAAGTTAGACACCCTTTCCATAGATGTCTAAAGTTCTATGACATTTTTCATACATACGTCTACAGTTTAAGCGTAGATTTTATCTACGTAGACGAATTCGTAGAACGTAGACAATTTATTTTCGCCTAAATAGTCAAATTTACGCGTAGATATAACAATACGTACGATAACAAGATTTTTTTATACAAAATATTTAAGTTTCAATGTTTTTACTCTGTTTTTGATACCAAGAGTTCACGGAGATAAAAGTTTTTTAACTAGAATAAAGTTTATGCCAATAAAGAACAGTTATGAGTCTTAAAAATGAGTCTTTATTAGACTCATAAAGCTTTTTATTAGACTTATACAACTTTTTAACACAAAATATTTTATGAGACTTATAAAGTTTTCTTTTTTAAACTCATAAATATGGTTTATTGACACAAACTTTTTGCCAGTTAAAAACTTTTCCTCCGTGGTATTTCCATTTGCTTTTTATAAAAGGCAAATCTTTATTTCAAATCGTGATTAATATTAATCGCAATGATCTTACCTTGTTCGAAATCCAATTCGTATAAGAACACATTACGGTGAAAATATTTGAACATGATGATCTTTAAGATTAAATTTGAACCGAATGAAACGAAACAATTTCAATTCCAAAAAGAAACATTCTTTGACATTTGTTTGATTATCTTTTCGATTGTCCCTTGGGAAAAGTTTTTATTTTTAATCAATTTTACCTGGGAAATTTATCCAATTGTATAAAACAAATAAAATAAAGAATTTCAGGAGAAAATAATTAAAGAGGGAGAAAAAAATAATAACGATACTTAGACGAGATGATGTGATTAGTTGTTTACAAAAACGTGTTGATAAATAAATTGAATTTCATATATATTCGATAAAGAGAGAAAACACACGAAAGAAAAATAAAATTACTTCAGTTTCCTCTCATTCTTTCGTATCAGCAACTTAATTCAAGTGATGAGCTACATAATTTAATGGATCATAAGCATAAAAGCTCATTCAGACATGTTTTTCTTCGAAAATAAAAGAAATTTTTTGTCGATTCATCATTATGAAAGAAAAAATTAAACATATTAAGTAAAGTTCAAAGTTCGATTTGTGAAAATTAAATATTTAGCACTCTTGTGCGTGTGTATGTGTAGAAAAAAAGGCAAACAGTTTTCCCAACTCACTCCTAATGGCATGAACTAGAATTCAATCTTGTCTGTTTGCCAAAAAAAAATTTCTTCTTTTAAGTAAATGAAAATTGAAAATACTCAACGTCATTCATTTTTCATTTTGCATGTTCTCATTTTATGAGGAGCATTTTGGATTGATGCAAAAGAGTTATCTCTATGGTATTGATGTTGCTCCCATAAAAAAGGGGTCCTTAATGGCATAACACACATCTTCCGCTTGAGCATACTCCCTTCCACTTATTTATGTATTTATGAATACACGAGAAGCAAAAATATTCACATTTATTGTGTACTTTATGTTTTGAACCGCAATAAATTCAATTTTTCAACCTACACTTGCTCTCATGCGTGCTTGTAATTTTTACATCGATTTTATTTCATATGATGACTCAATAAATCTCGCAATTAAGCATCGTATTAGGTTAATGTGTACTAAAACATATTGTTGAGATTTACATGTTATTAAAATCACATTCTGCTTTTATTTATCTCCTTAAGAGTCTTTACAGCAACAACAAAATAGAGATTTATAACTTAAGCTTTATGTACAAATGATGATGAAATAGGGTTGACAACATACCGTTTGCAAGTACCGTTTGCATACCGTTTGTAAAATGGTTTGCAAACGGTATGTAAATTTTTGAAACCTTAAATGTTCGTTAGATATTAGAAGTATAAAATTTATTTCTACAACTAATTCATTGTTTATTTCGGTTTATTTCATTCTTTAATATTAAATAATACAGTAAAGAGTTTCAAAATATTCTATTTAAGACTTCAGATTTTCAAATATATCTGCGATATAGAAATCTTCTGTATCAGATGAAACAAGATTACAGAAGTTAATATAAACGAAAATAAGCTTGCACCAAATTCTTTCAGAAGCTGCAGATGAGTAAAAATTCTACATACATTCGATACGATTTGATACAAGTAAGAAAATTCAATAAATCCAACAAAAATTTCAACAATCAAAACCATCTAAATTAAGCAACTTTGCCTTACAAGATTCATCTAAATAAAACATAAAATCATTATTAAATGTTTCTTAATACTAAATTGAATCTTTATTTACTTGCTTGTTAGTTAAATGAGTGTTAATTCTGGTTTCATACAAATATTTCACAATTTTACTCGAATGTAAACAATGAAAATCAACGAACTTCTTTGTTTCGAAAAAAATTTTCGGTTTGCAAACCATTTTACAAACGGTATGCAAACGGTTTGCAAACGGTACGTAAATTTTCCAACCCTAAAAAAAAGTATCTCTAATATCTGCAAATATTTCCAATTATGCCTTAAATTTGTTAGTTTCTACATCTTGAAAATTTCAAGCGAACAGTATAATGATCACCTTAAAAAGTGCATTTGAAAACAGCTTAATGTAAAAGAAGATTGTTGATGCTGTTCTGAAATATTACTTTAACTAGTTATACTGTACAGCAAATATACAATAATACGTGTTTATAAAGTGACTTCTAGAATAAGAATGAGATTTTGTTTACAAATACTTACAACTATTTACATAATTTAAATAACTAAATGTTTGTTACAATATTCTGTTTGCTACAAATGCGTCTTCATTAATCTTAATAAGTACAAACTTATTGAGGTAATAACTGCTCTTAAACATTTAAAGTAGACATTGAGCTCCCTAGAGAAGAGAATTAATAGGAAGGGAAAAAAAATATTTTGCAGATTTACTTTCAAAAGAAGATTCAAATCAATCAATGATAAATTTCAAGGGAGAGACACACTTTAAATGTTTTGATCTTGCGTACTAAGTTTGATAATGCTTAATAATTCAATATTTAATCTGTTTCTTTTGATCTTGAAGGGACCGTTTTGGTACTTAATTTTTGTATTTATTTTAAATTAAAAATTACCGTTAAAAATATGCGAAATCATGCGAATAAATTCGAAAATCTGTTTCAAAATTATTTTTATCGATTTAGATTAATATTAATATGTCAAAATGCGGGTACAAAATAGCATTTTTCATAACGGACATTTTAATTTTAAAATATTTGGTGGTTTTTCAGTAATTTTTCAGGAGAAATTCAAAGAAAAAAGCTTCGACGAAAGATTTTTATAATTTAATTTTTTTTTCGCTATTTTTCGTCATTGTTTGTAAACAAATTTTCATAGAATTGAATTTAAACGAGTTTCCCGGCTCTTATACTACAGGATGACAGTAATATGTTACTAAAGAACTGTTTTAAATACATAATAAAATTGTTGAGAAGAAAATTTTACCATTTTCGCAATTTTTTCGTTTTTCGTCAAATTTATTTTCTCCTTGAGAGAAATTGCAAAAATTTAAGTTAAAAATTCAAAAAATTTAACCGAAAAAAGCCTATTTGGTTACCTAAGATGCTGATAAAGAATGTGAATTAAAAGTCATAAGTTCTTTTGAAATTCACTTAGAAAAATTGAATTTTTTTTATGAATTTGCAGTTAAATTTCAGGTTGTCGTCCATATGTACAAACAAAATTTTTTGCCGAAGGCCGCTGTTGCTGGAGTTTAGTTTACTTAGTATGAAATATTTAATGTTTATCTTCTCTTTAACTAAATCTATGTTTGTTTTAGCAGAAATTAAACTTTATCTCTTTTCTATCAAGATCAACTAAAATTTTTTACTTTTTTCTCTGCATGAATTTCTTTAGAAGAAAAATTTCAAATTTCAACTGTGAATTTTCAATCAAAAGAAGATACTTCTGAATGATTGATTAATTTAGGATTCGAATGCGGAAGATGTTGTATATTTAAGGATAAACCTTTCCTTCTTTCCGTAAATAAAGCATGAATGTGTTGCCTAGAGGACATCAGAGAAAAGAAGAACAAATTTTCTTCTTGACTTAATTTCCTTTTGCCTCATTACTTCCTTTCTCCTATGTGTATTTTGATGTTTTGCAAACACATAAAAAATTTGTCTCAAGCTTAAGCTATAAAAA
>JACWBX010004033.1:0-12411 GCA_014622435.1 Polypedilum pembai
AGTAGGCTATTATGACGAAATCTATGCGTAGTTCTATATACATGAAGAACTTTTCGATAGAAAACTGGACCAAAGCGTATTAAATGTTTATTTTATTAAAAGAATACGATTTTATGAATTCTGCAGATTCTACAAAAGGGTTTTTAAAGTGTTACGAAAATATGTCGTACACTCTATGCCATATTGACTTGTTAATAGAAACTGATCTGTAATGCCAAAAATGCGCTTATATCATGTATAGGCATATACTGATTTATAATATTTTTTGTTTATATTTCAAAATAGAATTTGAATGAAGTTTTTAAACTTTTGAGCTTTTCTTATAAAAATTATAAAATAATTAACTTAAGTGTGTGGCAGGTATTGAATTTCAGTCAAAATGTAAAAATAATTTCCCATAATATTTTCCTTCCTACGCTAAAAAAGTTGTTACTTTAATTAAAATTTTCTTTTCGCCTCAATCACGATTCAGTGAATTGAATAAAAATTTCATTAAAAATAAGCAACTGTAAAAAGAAATTGTTGTTGTTGTCACCCTGTGCAACTTATGCAACACGCTGCTCATTCATAATTTAATCAGAAAATGTTTTTATGTGAACTAGTAATTCATTTTTGTTAGCTGCATAAGAAAAATATGAATATTATACGCTGTTACAGATGCACAATCGTCATCTATTGAATGTATTTAAGATAGGTGAATTAAGTGTGTGAGATATGTTGAATTGAATTGGCTCTTAGCTCATTTTCATAATACGTAATACATAACATAACATAACACAGATATTAGTTATGCAGAATTAAAGTATGTTTATAGATAGTCAATCAATGAAAATGAATAAAAAACTAAAACTGACAATCGAGATGAGCAACAAAGTCTTTCATTTTTTTCCCATCATTTGCATAAAATTAAAACAGACACAGAGAAAAAGTTGTAATTAATCACATAAGAGGCAAAATGATGCATAACAATAATAATATTAATAATCATCATCTTCTTTTATCTTTTACGATGATATAATATTTATTATTACAGAGACATATTGAATTGAATTCTCAAGAACTGAGTCAACTGCGCATTATCATCGTAAAATTATTACATTGACTTGTTTATTTAATATGCGTCAATATCGAGCACATTCATCTCATGTTTACACTTTTTTTTTCTTACGCTCACACACAATATTCAATTTTTTTCTCTCTTTCATACTCACTCTCGATCGATTAGATAACAGATTATCAAAAATAAAATTAAAATGTTTTCAAAGAAACTTTCTGTGTAATAAAAACTATTAATTTCTTTAAATCGACTCTTTTGTGAGTGTTATGTTATTTCATACATTAGGAAAGTGGCGAAAATGTTTATTGAACACCATAGTAAGTAGAGTAATGTTCATAATCGCTTTTATTTTTGTTACAACAATTGAAAAAATTTTGTTTAGCAAATTTGAAAATAATTTAACTTTAATTTAAAATTGATGAATGTTGTGTTGCAGAGGAATTTTAATTTATTATTTTTATGGAAAAAAGTTTTGACCCATAAAAGTGTGCTTCATCCTGAGGCTTACTTTCTATTTATTGTAAAGAATTTTTAGTAGCAAGAAAAGATTTATTGATGATGATGAACTTCTTAACTTTCATGTCAATCTTCTTAAAAGCGTAAAATTAGAAATGAAAGAGCTTAGAATAAAATTTTCTTTGATTTATTATTTATTATAATAAAAACATGATGAAGAAGCTTAAATTCATTATCATATTAATTTAAATTTCTAAATTCTAACCTGAGGTTCTAACTTTAGCCGTTAAAGACCTTAGTTTGAATTTTTTTGTTGCTTTAATTTCCAAAATTAGTAGAGTTCGTCATTATGCAAATTTTTCCATAAAAAAATGAATAAGAAGAAGATAGGTCTACGCGTAATTCTTTCTTATTATCTGCACAATGCAGAACTCTAAAAATTATTTTTACCAAGGGGAAAATAGCTTTAACGAAAATGACTAAAGAAAACTATTTGAAGATTTTCTCAAAAATTTTGGCAGTATTTTGGCTCCAATTATGTGTACAAATCAATTCTTTAGCAACATGTTAAAGTAATTCTAGGAATTTAAAAGCTGAATAACTTGTTTGAATTCAATTTGTGAAAATTTGTTTACAAATATTGACGAAAAATAACGAAAATAAAAAGACATTTAAATTTTCAGTACAAATCCAGCATTTTGACACTTCTTATGAATTATTTAGAACAATTGTTTAGTGTCATATTAAAGTTATACTAGTAGTATAAACGCTGATAAACTTGTTTAAATTCGTTTTTGTGAAATTTTATTATAAATAAAAACTCAGGCGTGGACAAACAAAGAAATAGCAAGAAAGATCAACAAATTGCTCTTTGTTGCTCATTTTTGTGCTTGCACATCAGGACTTTGGGAATTTATTCTGGATAAAATAGTGCCAAAATACAGAAAAAAGAGCAACTAGGAGCAACGTGTGTCTACGCATATATAGAATCTTTGTTTACAAAAATTGATGGAAAGTGCAAAAGATAGCAAAAAATGTGCTTTAAAAAGTTAAAACAGATTTTATTTCTGTTGACCCCCCAGGAATTCTAAGTTTCATTTACTTGTTTAAAATATCGTAAGAATGTTTTGTTATCACATTTGTGGCACAGCGTGTTATGCCCAAAAAAAGTTGGATGTTGAAATATACACAAAGCAAGCCTATAATTATTTTTCCTCAGAAGTGAAGAATAAGAAGACACAAAATACAAAAAAATATCAAATTCTTTCGCCGTTCTCCTGATTACAATAAACACAAACATTTTACTCAATTTGTCATGCCACTAATCTGACATCTCGGCCAATATGCAGCGTTTATATGTACATGAACATAAATTTATGTAATATTTTTTTTTACGTGATTGAAAAAGAATGTTTCTTTTTTTCACCGCCACGTTAGCAATCGTAATAATAGGCTTTAACTTCTATTTTTGTTCTTGAAACTATTTGCGAAAGAAACTAAAGCTTTCTTTCTTTTCTTTATCTTTAGTAAGTAAAACAAATGTGTTAAGAGCAATATTGATTTTACAACTATTATTATTATTATCGTATAGTGGAGGAAGAAGGTGATGAATTGATAAATGAAGTCAAGTGGAAATATGGAGCAATTGCATTGCACATGTCCTCGATTGTTCATGGTTGTTGGCAGGAGTATTAAGTACTGTAATAATTCATTCGATAGAATTATCAAGAAAAAAGAAAGCGAAGGAAGGAGGCCCTCAAGACCTCATCATATTTGAAATGGCATTTAATCAAGATTAACGAATGAAATGAAATGATGAAGTAAAACAAAATCATAAAACGAAGCGAATGGCATTCCTGCAGTTGACATAAAAGATTTCTTTTCAGATTATTTCGATACATGGAATCATAAAATAAAGAACGAAGTGAATTGTCATCGAAAGAACTTTTTTCCAATCATTTTATTTGGAAATCATATTAAGATTGTCATCCTGAAATAAATTTCTCTTATTCTCTTTTTGGAATTTCGTCAACATAATGGGAATTAAAATTCTTGACAAATTTTTATTGTCATCTCTAATTAATCGAGTTTTTCTTGGGCTTATTTGATAATGTGAGAAGTTTTTAATGGACTTAGATCACTTTTTATAGTTAGCGGTTTTCATTTGGCTCATGCTTTTAAGTTCTGTGCTAGAATAGTAAATTAATTTTTGAATTTTATTCAATACGTGTTACATCGCCGATTGAATGATTACAATATATGAAATCTATACATACACATATATAGCGACTCATAATAATGAAATGAGGCAGACAATAAGAAATAAGAGAATGATTTGAATTTTATCAAAAAAGAAGATTTTAACTTGAACTATCTTCTTACAAATTAACTGTTTAAGTTTTCAATTAATATTATTTGTCATAAAAGACAGATTTAAGCACTTAAAACTATTTAATTTTACAATTTTCTTAAGAATGAACTTTCTTTTTTGTTTACAAACTAAAAACTGCTGAATTCAGCAATGAATAATTTTAAATTTGAATTTAACCGTTGAAAATCAGTAATAAAAGTTTCTAATATTTCTTGATAGACACAATAAGAGAGGCAACGCCGAGTGAGAGGCAATAAATGAAATTTAAATTCAACATTTGAATTATATGTGTGCCTATAGAAAATGAAAAAAGGCTTCTTCATATTCAATCAATTGTCCCGCTTCGTAATTCAATAAATTTCGCGTATATGAAAGAAATATTTATTTACACATAGCGCAATTTGATAGCTATGCGCGATATTGTTTGTGCGTTTTTACAATTGCTTAAAATTCAATATATATGTGAATGCTAAAGTTATACTGGCTTGTCATCACATGAACATGAATGAATGGAGAAGGCTGCTATAGCTGTTGCTGTACACTGTATGAAAAAAAAAATTCATGTTTGCGTATTAGGTTTTAAATTTCTTTTTAGTTGCTGATAGATTTGGCAAGACCTAAGATATGAATTCGCATTATTATTTCTTTCTTTCTCATATTTTATAATTTTGCATGTGTGGATTTACACATTTACATATTTATTTAGTTATTCAAATAACAAAAAGTAAAATAAAAGAAAAATAACTGGAATACCTTGACTTGACTTCGACGACAACGAGAATTGAAGTTTAATGTGAAGAAAATAAAAATTATTTTAGTGTGTACCTGTCTTTTTCACAGCTTAAGAGAAATAAAAAAAAAATTTCTTGTCTGAATCAATACAAGCGCAAAAAACAAACTCGGTGTGTATGAAGCGAGAGCAAGCGAAAAGCAAAAACTCTTTACGGCTTCAGTGCTAAGTGAGAGAAGATAAAATCCGATCTTCAGTGATTGCAAAATAAGAATTGACAATTGACGTAAAAAACACAGCATCGATGATGATGATGATGAAGCTTTAGAAGCAAACACCTTTTCAAAAGAATTCTTAACTAAGCTCTCGGTGTGTATTTTTAAATAACATGCAAAATGGATTTATCTTGTTTACACTCGAGCGTTTATAGCCATGTTATGGAAATTTTTTTTTCCAAACTCACCTTCTTCTTCATTTTAATGGCTTGTTAAAGTTATGACTTAAAGGTGCGAACTGCGTTGATCTGTTCTTGAGAATTTTGAGAGTTCTAACCCAGAGTGGATTATGAAAGAAATTTTAGTTCGGAAATTCCATTGACTAACTAAAAATCGTTAAATTTTCCGTTTATATTCATTTAGCATGCAACGGTAAGAAAATGAAAATTTGTAACGTAATTTTGATTGATGATGATGAGTTTCAATTGTTGCACAATGAAACGTAGGGCGCTAACAGAACTATTGAATCTTTTTCGATTCTTTTTATGAACCGCCAGCTCATTGAAAGTTTTGGCCTATTGAGCTTCATTACGAGCAGACGATTGTCTGGTAACTAGATGATTTTTATATTTGGTTACACGGACAAAATTTAACAAAATTTAAATGATTTTTGCTAGAAAATTGTTTCTTTTACGAGTTAATTTGTTTGATTTAATCGAAATGATAAGAGCAAAGATTTTATTGACTTTTTTTAAATTTTCTTCGAAATTCTTCGAACATAAATTTGAAATTCGAAAAAATTTTCGAAATTAAAATTGAACTTCGAAACTTTAATACTACTTTTTCGTTATCCAAAGTCTATTAAAGGAGACTTTTGAAAATAAATCTCGGTTGAATTTTAAACTTTAATATTTATCTACAAAATCAAGTTTTAAAAATATTAATTAAATGCTGTACAAGTTTACATTTCAATTTATAGTTCATTTTCGAAAGAATATTTTAATAGATCAAAGTCGATTGATAATAGTTCAAAAACTCCATATTTCTGGTTTTAGTGAGAAAAAATAATTTTATTGAGAAATGTCCTAAACTTGAATAATTCTTTGAAGATATTTTTCTTAAATCTTTCTTTGTTATTCTCTCTTTGTGCTTTTAAGTACTAAAAATGTTTAACCACGCAGTTACATAAATTATTTATAATCTTTATTTTTGAAAAAAGAATTAATTAAAAAATTTTGCCAATAACAAGAAAGAATTTCTTTGCTTCTTTATAGCAGCAAAATGGAGAGAAAACCACAAATTAATGTCCACAGAGAAATATTTGTGGTCAAATTAAAATGACATAAATTTATGCGAGAATTTGGCAAAACTTTCCTCAATAAACAAAAGCAGTAAAATCAATGATTGATCTCATGAGAGATAACTACAAAACTATGGATAGTTAGGCGATTGCAATCATCAAAACATTTTCGATTTCTCCCTCAATTTTTCACATTATTTTAGTAAGAGTTCATTGGAGAAATGGAGCAAATGGGTGAGAAATTTGATTCCAATTGACTATGATAAATTGCGTTGAATTTTACTTCCGATTTTTTCACTTCACTCACTCACTTTTGGGTGAATTGCTCGCATAAGCTTTTAATACTTTAATCATGATTAATGAATATTCATTGATGTATTTTGTTAAAATTTGCAAATTTCTCATTAATGAAACTCTTCAGGGCACAGGCAAGCGAGAGCATGGTTCAAAGTGCAGCTTAAGAAAGAAAGCAACCAGCAGCAACAGCATGGCGTAAATTAAATGCTTTAATTAGTCAAATATTTACAGACAACTTTTTTTTCGCATTCTGTCTTGTCAATAAATAAATGATTTTTTATTATTCACATGAAAAGCCATTGTATATGAAAAGAAATAAATCGATTTTTAATCTATTTGAATTACATTAGTTCAATTCATAGAATACGAATATTGAGACCTTAAAGAGAGTGTGTAGATATATTATTGAGCAATATTTAAGACTGTGCATGTATTGGTTATAATTTTAAATGTATAAGACATACACCTGCACATTTACAATACAAATTCAATTTTAAACAACTCTTGAAATACATTTTTTGTGTTTATTTCATTTCACATTCGCCTTTAAGACATATTTCTTAGCATACATTCACAAATACAAACAAATACATTCAACTTTAAAGAAACAGCCGAGAGTCAAGAGCTGCTACAAGTGTAGTATTTTTTATTTTAGTTTCAATAAGACAGTGAATAAGGCTGGTCACTTGTGCAATATCAATTTTTTTCTTTTTAAATCATCATAAAAAAATATTTAAAAATTTATTTTCAAAAGTGTGACAATATTAAAATAGTAGCATGTGAAGAAGAATAAAATTAAGTTAAAATAAATTTTTTTAGAAAGTTACACATAGTGTAATAAAGTTGTAGACGTTTCAATGACTTCAAGTGTTTATGATTAATCTCTTAAATGCAACATTTTTTCAAGTGACTTAATATAATTTAATTTCTCATTGATATCAAACATAAATTGTGTGTGCATTTAAAATATATTTTGTAACTAAACAAACAAAAAAGAGAGCGTGTTAATGCCAAAAGCAGAAATAAAGCATTATTTTTAGAAAATATTGAAGGAAAAAAAATACTTTTTTGGCATTTTATGTGTAGACTCATTTTAAATTACAAATCTGTTTTTGTATTCTGATTCTGCGATTGTGTATGTGAAAAAACATTCAGTAGCTGATAAAATTCTCAAAAGAATATCAATTACGTTGATTAACACTATTGTGTAAGCTGACGTAGTGAGATTTGAATAGAATAGATGCATCATTAGAAATTTTAGAGACACAAAACTTTAATGAGTGATAACTGTTTGACACAAAGAACAACAAATTGTAAGTAGAAAAAATTTTCAACACATTAAATTTTCATACTTTTGCAAAAAAAGTAAATATTACACTCTTTTCTTGCTGATGAATGTAAAAATTAAAGCAAACTCACAGCACATTAGCGCTTAAAAGTGCCTTTTAGTTAAATAAGAAGTAATAGGAAAATCTCAAAGAAATGAAATTTTTATTGAAATTTATTATAAACTAATTTTCTTTTATAAACATTATATTTTATTCTATTCTTTATTCAATTATTTTTATTAATAAGCCATTAGATTACAATATAAAGCAGTTTAAACACAAAAAATTTAAAATGTTTATTTTCTGTTTACATTTAAAAAAACACCTAAAAATTAATACCCAAAATTTAATGCATAAAAAATTATCAGATTTAAAATGACCGTTAAAAAACAAAAAATAAAATTATTTTGGACAAACAAAGTTTTTGTTGTTGAGACACACAAAAATGTGTGTATTTCTTCATTCAAAAACAGGCGTATTGAGAGAGAGAGAGACAGAGAAAATAAACTTTATACATATATATATATAAAAATAAAGTCTTTTTTTGTGAAAGTTGCGGGTCGTTGAGTAATAAAACTGTTTAAAAATTCATATGTATTCTCATTTCTTCAGATTTTTTCTTTATATATTCAAGCGTGTGTTCGTGCATATGCTCATGGGCATTTCTTTTTTGGCTATAATAACAATAATATTTTTTTTTCTCTCTCGCATGGAATGAATTAAAATATCACATATGTGAGGCATTCGAAGAATGTCCAATTTTGATTTTCGCTTCTTCTCTTTTTGTAATCCTGAATTCATCATTAAGGCATGTGTACAATGTACACCTTCATTTTTTGCTTGAATAGCGGTGAAGAGAAAGATAAAATTTGTGTTAATGAGATGGATGAGATTGAGAATATGTCGATGATGAATAGAATTTTCAAATTTTGACTATGAATGATAAATTGCTTCTTTCTAGGTTAGTTGTGTGATCTTCTCTGATCTAATGGGATGTTTTTGAACATGTATTGAGAAATTAACAGTTTTTATGACAATCTATGCAAATTTAAGCTAGAAAAACTTGAACTCTTACCAGAAATGAAAATTTAGAATATTTTTGGCATTTTATCGTGAACTAACAGGTTTTATTTATTTTATGATAGCCAAAAACAAATTTTTAGACGAATTATAAGTTCATTGAATTGAATAAAGTTATGATCATTAATCAAAATATTTTGTGAGCTCTCAATTAATTTAGTCCTGAAACCTGTCAAATGAAATTATTTATTTCATTTTAAATTCTTGGAATTCTTTCATCTGAGAGCCAAAAAAATAAATTAAAATTGACAACTTTATTACAAATTAATTGAAAAGTGAGAAAGTCAATCAAAAAAGAAGAAAATATTCGCAAATAAATGTTAATTAATGATGAAAATATGAAGAAGAAAAACAACGAATTAAAGTTGAGAGAGTAGCAATCACAAATATGTGCATGTCATCACCAGCTAATGAACAGAAGAGTTATTGATAAATGGCGTTAAAATATCATCATTGCCGCTTTTTCAAGCATTTTAACACATTTTGCACGTAGCAAAGCAGCGGATGAATTCAAAGCATCTATTTGGCCTCAATGCCTAATAAACATACACGCCCGAGAGTGTTTGTATTCGATGATAGTTAATTATATTTACTTAAATTAGAGAAATGTTGTAAAAGAATACATTGTGCGCGCTAAATTGCCATACGAAAGAATTTACAATTTTAGTTAAGGAGCAAAAACAGGGCTTGCCCTCACTAATTATTTCTTAAGAAATTCTCTAGCTGTTTCTCTTTGCTTTCTTCTTTTTCTACCCATGGCATCCATTTGACTTTAATCGCGCTCGCTGTCTACATTTTCGTCATACATTCCTTCCATTTCGTTTCGTTTATTCTCCTCAATAAAGTCCTACACTCATGTAAAATAATATATTAAGCACAATCGACCCACTTCACTTCAAATCAGCAAACGAATCAAGTGATGGCCGACAAATTATTATTCTTACAAAAGGTGAAGACACTTGGGTTGATTTTAACTTTTAGTAAATGAAAGCTTTTTGAACAGAGAATTATTTAGTTTATAAAATTGACAATTTTGCAAGTTTGAAAAGTTTTCTAAAATTGAAATTTTTGAGCAGAAATACTAATTATTTAGCCTAAAACTATTTGAATTAATCATAAATAAAAACAATAAATCTAAACTAAGCAGATACAAACTAAATACAATAGAATTCAGTGTTGTTATCATAGACGTCTATGGTCTACGGTCTACGTAGATTTTGTCTAATTAGACGATTGTCTACATGTAGACGTCGTCTATGTAGATGAAAGTTGTAGACCGTAGACGACTACAATAACAACACTGATTGAATTTAAGTTTAAATTTGAAAGAAAATTTTGTAAAATCACAGCGTCTTAACATTAATTCCAATTAACTTAAAAATCACAACCTTAATTGATTGAATGAAGGAAGGATGCCATAGGGATTCTAAATTACATTTATATTCAACGCACAAATGTGTCAAATTTCAGTCATAAGCGCTAATTAACGTGTTCGCCTAAATGCTCATTCAATAGCAACGCAAAACTGCTATATTTTATAAACTAACTGGCGAATTGCTCTAATTCACGTTCTTTGCATATGCAATTTTTACGCACTTTAAATCAAATCTAAATTTACTGCAAGTGTGCAACTTACGAGCGTGATAGAACCGCTAAATTATGAGCCAAAGCGAGAAACAAAAAAAATGTAAACTATGCTGCCATTAAAGCGTTAATTCTTTCTTATTTTGCCCATCTATAAACAACTAAAATATTCCGTTTGGTATAAGTATCGCTGCGTGATAAATCAGTGTTCGTTGATTTATGATAGAAATCGCTCTTTATCTTGGTTAAATTGTGGATATTTGATTTCGGATTAAAGTCATTATTCATTTCATATAGACTTGCTCGCTTTTTGCACTCGAAGGTGAGCAGATATCATGCTAGGAAGTTAAATTTCTGCTCTCGGGTCAAGAATAAACATGTGTTTTTTTGACTGTTAATGAATGGACAGTTGAGATTGATTGAAAGTTCTCTTGGACACTGTGTGGGCTAAAAACAACAAAAACAACAGAACAGGTTGAAATGATTTTTCATTTTTTTCCTCTCTTGCTCACGAATTTGTCAACTTCTATTTCGCAGTTGAATAGGGAAAAAAAACTGTATAAATATTTGAGTGTTGTTTCCTTTTCTTATTTTTGTATTTCACAAGTGTAACCTGCTGTTCGATCTCACAATATCAATTTTCATTAGATAATGATCTCGAAAGTTAAGATAAATCTATTATGAGGCCCTTGCTTGAATATAGAGAGAGAGGTGAATTCTCATGGAATTAATTTTTCATATAACAACTTTTCTGTTCTTGACATCTTTCTTTTTTAGAAAACTATTTAAATGTATCTGCCGTTGTTCTCATTTTAATGAAGTCTAAAACCGAAAAATAAAGTGAGTTAAAGAGAAAAAAAAGTTCTTCATGTAGGAAAAAGTTAATTAAAAATTCCGTTGTGATACCCATGCGTTGTATATCTGTGTGTTTTTGGTTAAATATAGTGGGCATAGGTAAGAAAAAATCTCATTGTGGTTCTGCTTATATGTCGAATGAATTATAAATATATTTTAAGAGCGGACAGGCAGGCAGGCGTATCGAATTTTCTGTTTATTGAACTTTTTTTTCTGTATTTTGTATAGAACTTCTTGATCCTCTCTTTGTTGTCTTCCTTCATTCATCATATGAAGCATGATAATGAGAAATAATAGAATTTTGATTGAAATGAAATTTCCTTATAAATGTCTGTTTTATTTCATTCTTCATTAATTTATCTCAATTGTTTTGTCAATAAATTATAAATTGAAGTATTTCATTATCATTAATGAGGCCAAGTTCCCTAAATTCAAAATAAAAATTTCTGTTATTGTGTTATTGTTATTTACTTTTAAAATTTATAAAAAACACATTTGTTTCGGAATTCATTTTAATTTGATATTTTTTTAACTTTAAAATATTTCTTTTAAACATATCACAGCGATATATGAGTTACTGAATTTCTTATTAAATGTTTGATCATATTATGAAGAAATATATTTTATAACTGTCATAAAATAATTTAAAACTGTTATAAAAATAATTTATAACTGTTATAAAACTGTTATAACTCTTATAAAGAAGTTTATAATTCTATAAAATTTTCTTTTTAGCGCTTATAAAATTGAATTTATAGAGCAGAGCCCGAAATCGTCGTGTGAGAAAGTAACTCGTCGACTAATTTTACTTGAGTAAACAAAATTTCTTAAGTCGAGTAAATTTAGTTGACTTTTACTTACTCATCGACTTAAACATACATCGACTTCGGGCTCTGTTATAGAGACAAATCGAAAAACCTTTATCCAAGTTATAAAATATTTTTCTCTGTGATGAATTAAATTCAAAAATTATAAGTGAAGAATCTTCTATTAATTCTTATATAAAAGTAGGGTAGATTTTTCCATACAAAAATGAATAAGAAGAAGAAAATTATGCGCATACTTCTTCTTCTTATCTGCATAATTCCGAACCCTATATAAAAGAGATGAAATCAGTCAGTTAGAATAAGATAGAGAA
>JACWBX010004033.1:25412-37053 GCA_014622435.1 Polypedilum pembai
TTTGCTCAGTTTTGTTCCAGGCGAAGACACTCGAAAAAAGATCATTAAAGATCACAAGGGATCATTCAGAATCATAAAAGAACATTTGGGATGATAGCAATTTTTAATATAAACAAAAAGTTTAATATCGATAATTTGAATGTAAACAAACAAAATATTCAGAAAATTCAATCCAAGAATTGATAGAATAATTCAAACTTGTTGAAATTTGCGTAAAATTTGCTCAATTTTTTGACTTAACTTTTTGAAAACCGTTACAAAAATTTTCTTTTGCATTATTTTTGATTAGAATTCCAAAAATTTTCATTTCTCATACTAAAAAGACAATCCCCTAAATTTGAATTTTAACTGCTGACTTTGAGATTGAAATATTTCTTGATTTAATCTTTTAAACAAAAACTGTCATATTTAGTTAAAGTCTTCTTGATTTAAGAAGAAACAGAATTATTAGAGTTAAACAAAGAAGGATAAGCTTCAAATATCATTAAAAACTCTTTAAATTTCGAGTTTTTTTAAACAAAATTTTATTTCTACAAAGAATTGTTAAAGAATCTTTAAAAGAATTATTAGCACTTCAATTCAACTTCAATAAAATACATTTAATGATGCGATTGTTGTTAATCTTGATGATCCTTTGTGTACATTATTCTTGAGAATTATAAAATGATTGCTGGTGATTAAATGCAAAGCGAATGACTTGTTAATGCGCAGTTGAATAGTTGAATTATTAATAATAGAACAATTTCTTTATTCTCTTATCTTTTTTATTTTTATTTTCTAAAAAAAGACGGTGAATGGGAGGTGCAATGGCTTGTGTCTGCAGGATTTCCGCAATTAACGCGAGCATTCGAGCAGGTAAGGAAATGCTAGGAAATGAAATTATTATTATACTTTGATATCTCGAGCAATGCTATAAAGATGGCAAAATACACTTATGAAATCGAAATAATATTAAACTGCACACAACTCTGACCTCAAGTCATGACACACATGTTTAGCTCGCATGAATTTTTGTTTTTTATACACTGAGCTTCTTCATAAAATTTCAAAAAATATTAAAAATTGCTATAAAAAAGTTTCCAATTGAAGAATTCGACTTTCATGGTTCAAAGTGCCTCGCGAATACACGCATAAACTCATATTTTTGTTAAAACCATAAACTTGAAATTTAAAATTATTAAATTGGTAATAATTCAATTGTTTTCACTACGGCGAGCATATACACATTAAAAAAATCTCACTCTCGACTCTGAAAAGCGAAGGAAAAGCTTTAAGTTTGTTTTTGTTAGCTTCTCATTCACAATAGTCGGATGCCTGAGAGCTCAGTTGACTACTAAAGCGTCAACGAGTAACAAGTCATGTCTTGGTTGTGTCGTGTAATTTTCCTCTCTCCTTTGTGAATTTCTATTGAAAGTTTTAATAATTTTTATTTTTTAATTTAGGGTCGAGAACAACCAACATCAGAATTAGCGCCAATTTTAGCGCGCTTATCAAAGCATCATGCAGAAGCGGTAAAATTAAGAGTCAAAGCCCTAAATCGAACAGTTCGTGGAAGGACGAGATCAAGACATTCGAGGAAGAAGCCTGATATTCGCGATGTGTTTCGTGATGTCGAAGTAAGTAGCCGCTTAATTAGGATGAAACATCGTGTACGATCAATTATTTGAATCTTCGGAATTTATCTGAAATTATCATCGTCACGATCGTCAATTTGACCTTCAATTATTTACATTTTAATAATTGTATTCGACACAGACGTGCAGCACGGGGTCTCGTTCGCGCAGTGCCACACCTGATTCACTTGACTCGCTGCCTGATCAAGATCAGTGGACGAACAACACACAAATTCCAAGTTTTGTGTCAATTTTCGATAACAATCCGGTGCAGACAACCAGTCGCGGTAAACAAAATCTTCGACGAACGCCAAGTGCACCACTTCGTGGCTCAGCTGAGCTCTTTCGTGGCTCACATATTCGCTGTGACATTCCATGCTTCACCGCTGATGGCGTTGAACTTCTTAACTTCCAAAGACTAGGTTTGTTGAGTTTAAATTGTTTCTTTTTTGTCATTTTTATTATTCAAAATTTCATTATCAGGGACAATTCGCTTAAATGAGATCGGAACAATAACACTTCCACGTATTCGTAGTGGCAGTGATCCTTCATGCACAATTGGGTGAGTTTTGTTTACAATTCTGTTTGACACATTCTTAATGTATGAATCATTTTTAATAAACAGCATGCGACAAGGCAACCAGATAATTTCCTCAGCCACGCGTAGTCACAACAATTTATATATTGACAATGAAACATCTTCAAATGCTTCTTCCTCATCATCATCATCGCCTAGTCCCGAGAATTCACCGCCACGCAATAGCAACTTGATCAATAGTTTTCACAAAAACAACACAAGCACGCCTTATCGAGCAATTAATGATGCACCTGTAAGCTTTGAAAGTATGATTCGTGAGACAGAAAAATCTTCAGATGGATCTGAATGTGAAACAATTGACGAAGTCTGTTGTGATATTGATAATGTATCAGAGAGCGATTTAAAGAAACTTCAGCCAGTTTTATGGCTTGAATTGGCAGCTATTTTTGATAGACATCACATTGCTGTAGACAGAAGAAAGCCATTTAAAAGAAAAAGAAAGGAAGAAGGAAATGTTTTTGGAGTTTCACTTAATGCTCTTGTACGACGCGATCAACAAGTTACCGGTGAAGATACTTCACTTGTGCCACTCATTCTGCAGAATATCTTGCATGAACTCACTAAAAGGGGTGTGAAGGAAGAAGGAATTTTGAGAGTTGCAGGACATAAACAGAAAGTAAGTAAATTTAAAAATCTTAATGGAATCTTTCAAAAGTGACTTTATTTGCTTTATGAAGAACCTGAAGTTGATGAGTAAGTAAAAGTCGACTAAATCTACACGACTTAAGAAATTTTGTTTAATCGAATAAAATAAGTCGAAATTTACTCGAAGAATTTTACCCGAGTAAATTAAGTCCAATTTTTTCTCAAAACTTTTTACTCGACTAAATTTACTCATTATTTACTTGAGAAATTTTTATTCGACTTATGACATTTTTTTAGTTGATGAATTATTTACTCACACTACGATTTCGGGCTCTGCCTTTATGTTTTCAATTATTTACTGAATTTAAATAGATTTTAATTGTTTTATTGTCAATTTTGTTCATTAAGAAAAGATTTTTGAAATTGAATTGTTTTTGTTTTGATTTAAATTTAAAAGTTAAGAATTTCATAGTATTATTTTGATTCAATGAATTTTATTTCAATTTAAATATTTTTGAGCTCCATATAATGAACTTAATCATTCAATTTTCAAAAAACTGAAAACACTTTTGTTTATATTCGAGAAAAATTTTATTTTCGTACTTGAATTAATTAAAATTTCTTAATTGCTTTTAAAACAGACGGAAACACTCTACCAAGAGATTGAGCAGCATTTTTATACAAAGTCAGAGAAAGTTGAGCCACTGTTAAATCGAGCCGGCGTGCACGACCTTAGTGCTTTACTAAAAAGATGGCTTCGTGAGCTACCACAACCGTTACTTGCAAACGACCTTGTACACTTGTTTTATCAAACTCATGGTACGAAAAACATTTATCATTTGCTCTTTGCTTTTGTTTTACACATTCATAAATTATTTCGACATATAACATAACAATGCGCAGCATAATTAATTAAATTAAATTTTTAAACATCAAAAAAAAATTTTTTTCATGCCCATTTTTTAGCATTACCAACTGCGGATCAAGTGAAAGCCATCTCAATGTTATGCCTGTTGTTGCCGCATGAAAATCGCAGCACAATGCGTGAGCTACTGAACTTTTTTAAACTGGTCGTCGATTTACAGAGCTTTAATAAAATGTCAATACATAATGTTGCTACCATCACTGCGCCATCATTCTTTCCGCCGCGCTTCGTACATCCGACAGATAAAAATGATATATCGGCACAGGTGCGAATGGCCGCTCAGTGCTGCAATTTGACTAACGTGTTTATCGCACAATCGGACAATTTGTTTAAGGTTCCGCAGCGTTTGATTGATGAGGCAAAGAAAATAAGCAAAAATGGAAATGTAAGTGTTCACACAATTTGATGAAATGTCACTCACTCATCTTTTTTTTCTCTCTCTCTTATTTCTACTAGAACAAGCGTCAATCGGCAAAGAAAACGAGGAGTGCCACTCAGTCTATGTCGGAGTCAAATCATGTTCATCGATTAGTCATTTAACCTTGAATAACATGACGCAGAATGTGTGTGTGTTTGTGTGTAAACCTGACTTTAATTTACCGTTATCAATATTAAGAAGCAATTTATCTATCTCATATTTAAGTAAATTTTTTAAAAACACAGGACAAGTCGAAAAAAGAGTTATCAAATTTATTTTATTTCATTTTTTATTATTATTTACTATTGTCATTGTTTCGAATGAAAAATTTCGAAAACAAACTTTTTTTTCCATTATTTTTGTTCCTCACGACTATCGGAGAGTTTTATCTGCGACATGTTGAAAGAATTAAAATAATATTTACTCTCATGCTCACGTTGCAAAATATTTTTTTATTTATTTTTCTTTTCAAATGAATATAATAATTGAAATTTTTTTTTTGAGATGACAACCTTAGCAATAATGATGTTAAGAGTTTTATAAAATTATGCAATATTTTTGAAATAATTTCGAATTTATTATTTATCTTCGAATTTTGAATTTATTTTCGAAAATAAATTTTCAAACTTTGACTTTTTAACATCATCAAATTTTTTTTCTTTGAATGTCTCACTCAAGAGACCAATTTAATAATATAAAATGATGTGACAATTTTATCTTTAGCTTTATTAATATTCACTTCACATCAAAATGTCATCTGACATTTTTTGTTGTGTGAACTTTAAATGCTAACTCAAATCTCTTTTGCGAGATGAAGTAATTGTAGCATTGCAAAATAATAATTTCATCAATTCGCAATTTTTCAATTCGACTACACTGTAATTAATTTTATATTTTAAATTAGGATAATCAAATATGACTCTTTATGTGCTAAGTGAACAAGAAAAACTCATTTTTTATAAATAAAAATTTAATTCTTATTAAAAAAATGTTTGTTTTTAATTCTATGTGGAATTTCAGGTTTTAAATGCAATTAAACGAAAATGAGAGATAAATTTCAGAATAATTTAGTGATTGCTGGGAAATATGCATTCTATTAAATTGTCAATTGCAAGTTAATATAAATGTTAATGAGGAATAAACATAGAAGTAAAGAGATTTTACATTTTTGACCGTTAAAAATTTAAACTTTTCAATATTTTCGATGTTTTTCATAGAAATTTAAAATTTTTGTCGAATCCTATGTTTTTTTTGTTGAAATTAATTTTGTGATTGTAAACAAAAGAAGAAATTGAAAAATATTGACAAATACAAAGTGCTTTGACCTGTTGTTTACTGCTAGTCACATTAAAACAATACAATTAAAAGTCAAGTGTACACATGAATAATGTCCAAAAAATTAAATTTTACAAGATAGAAAATCGATCGATTTGTCATAATAAAAACATCAATCTGACAATAAATTCCACTCTCTCTCTCTCTCTAACTATCTAAATAGATCGTGTATCATGAATTTCAATCATGGATTACAAAGCAGCTTAACAGCTTCTAAAAAAGTATCACGAAATTAGTGAGAGTAGAAATTTTTTTTCAATTTTGTCGATTTAATTCTCACAACAGTATCAAGCTTGCTTCCTCACATGAGTGACAATAAATCGTTAAAAAAGACAGTTTGGTTACAACTTGATCATAAAATAGCCGAATAATAAATTGACTTATCATGCATCGAATTTGAAATGCATGATATTGACACAAATAATAAGTAAAAGCGCATAAAAGAATCAAATTTAAGCGTCTTAGGTCAGTGTTTGTGTAAATGTTTGACATAAATTGAAAATATCATTCAAAACTATTACTCATGTCTTTTTTTTGTCAATCGCAATTAAAGAAAAATCGAGTGCAGAACATCGTGTGTAGTTTATGTCAGCTGTGTCAATATTCTCTCTTCTTTATATTATTTAACATCACACATGATCACATTTCTTTTTTTTAGTCTTCTCAAATGGAAATTTCCGAGAGTGAAGAATTCTCTCATTCTTTCCATTCATATCATCTTTATTTTCCATTGAGAAAAGACGAAAGCCGACCGCAGTTATTGATTATAAATTACAGATAGAGGAAAGGGTAAACAATGAAACTTCATACATGCTAGCAACAACCATCGAAGGTCAGGTGAAAAAATGGTACATGCAGCTTTATCTTATTGCTTTCACTTTCCATCAACGCAGTTGATCAATGACGTGGCCGTGTATGTATACATGTGCGTCATTTATCTCGATAGCAAGTGCACAATGACATTGGTATTGCTTACAAAATGGAAAAATTTAATTATGCGTCTCTCTTTTATCTTTCATGAGTAAGTTTATTGTGCTTCAATAATTGGTAAAATAATCATCACTGTACATGCAGCATATTAAATATTCTTTGTTATTATTTTAAATTAACGTGTATCATGTATTAATAACAAAATCATGATTTTGATTGAGCTTGATAATTTAATAATTTCTTAATTGAAGATTGGTTTGTTTATTTTGAGAATTGCTAATTATTTATTATTGAAGCAAAAATTTTGTTATTTTTAAAGTAATTTTGTAGACATGAAAAGTTATTTTTAGGTCCGAATCTTGTTTTGTGTTTTCAACGGTTTTTAGAATTTGAATTTTTTCAATTTTCCCGAAAATTTTTTTAAATTATTAATAACCGTTAAAATTAAATATATTTCATTACTACATTTTAACATAAACTCAATTGAATGCTGATGAATGTGTGCTTAGTGTATTAAATATTTGAAAAAGAAATTCTATAACTTGAGAACAGAAGGTCATATAGAAATGATCTATAACTTGTTAGATAGATCTCGGCATGAGGATAAGTTATCATCCAAAAAAATTTTCCGAGTTTCCGAGATTCAAGCTTTTGAATCAAAAAATTTGTCCGTCATAAATCGTCACTTATCTAATTAAGCAACAACAACTCTCGTTTTGTTCTTTAAAGTTTTGAAATCTAGACAAATTAAATTAGGATTAAAATTTCCTACTAATGCTAAAAAAATTTTACTTTTCACTTATCACAACGTATCGCAATCAAAACATGTAAAAATAAAATTTAATTTCACGAAATTAATTAAAAATTTTATAATTTTCAGTTGTTTTGCTTTGCATTCTGATTTATTAAATTTAATGTTAAAAATGACAAAAATATTCAAGGGGTACGAACTCTATCAAAATATCAAAAAAAAAAAATTTTGGTGTTCATTTTTCAATGACTCCTCTGTTTAGCTTATCAAGAATTTTAACCTCTTGAAAATATTTTACATTATAAAATGAATTCCATTTATAGCTTGTAAAATATCAATCATATTTGATTATTATATGATATAAACTTTATGAAGCTTTTCATTATCATATTTACGCTTTCATTTGAAAATCAAGTTGGGTTTACAAACTAAAACGATCGTTTTTAAACTTAGAGCTTTAAAAGCTAAGAAAAAGTTTGAAATTCAAAACATTTAAATTTCAAATAATTTATCTTCGAAATGTTTGAAACTTTGTTCAACTGAAAAATTATATTTTTTTATCTCAAATTTTAAATTTTAATGATTTAACTTTAAAAATTTGAAATTCAATTCTTTGAAGTTTTTCAGTTGGAAATTTATTTTTTGATATTTTAAAGCTTTAAAGAAGAAATTTAAAAATATTTAAATTTTATAAAAAACTTGATGTTTTCTCTTGTTCTTCTTTTAAAAAAAAGTTTTAAAAAAGAGAAAATAAAAGCTTATTAAAGTCATTATTTTAACGGTTTATTTAAATTTGAAATTATTTTGAGAGAATGTTTTATTTTTAAATTTCTTGTGATTTATTAATGATGATGTTAAAAGCACAACGTGTGAAGAGAGAGAGAAAGAGAGAAAAAAAAGATCTTTATTTGCTTATTCTCGTCTCATGCAGTTAACGTGAAGCATGAAGCACTAAAGTGTGTGAGGAAAAACAAAAGACTTAAATGAAGTCAAGAGAAGCACATTTGGCGAATATGTAGGTGAATTGTTCATTGTTTTCTCTCTCTCGCGTGAACCATCTCAGCTGTTTGGTATCGCTTATATCGCATGTGTTTGTGTTCAAAGAGCTCCGCTCAGAGTTCCAAGAGAAACGGGACGAAGAAATATTTTTTTAGTCTTTCGGAGTCTCTTGCTTAAATCGGACGTGAAACTGTAAAGATGGTCGTGACTGGTATTTGTTTTATATAAAAACGGATCATCATCTGTTGTAGTAAATGGAGATTTTTTTTCTTCATTCTCAATTATTCTGTATGTCACATTTGGAAGCTGCTTAAGAAGTCTCTCATTATTTAAGCAATTTTTTTCTAATACCAATGAGCGAGAGAGAGAAAAAAAAAGTGAAATTCTTATCGTCGTGAATTTTATATAAAAATATTTTTTTTCTTCTCTTGTTCACTCTCAAAAAAACAAATATAAAAAGTGAAAATAAAATCAAGTTTTGGTCTTTTTTTTCGAGTTGAGCGAGCCCCAATAAATTATTAAATAAAATAAAAAAAAATATTTAGTATATGTGTGAATAGTGAATGGCCTGAAATGGCAAGAATTTCAATCAAGTGAAAGAGTAGGAAGAGACTGTAGCTATGAAATAAAATAAAAAAAAAAAGAATGTAAAGTGTGACGAGAAACCTTCGCAAAGTGAATGTATCGCGAGAGACGAATCGCTTAAAACAAATGATTTATGTCAAATTGCGAGAGCTAAAATTCATAGAATATCTTAAAAAAGTGAGAGAGAGCGAGAGATCTTTGTGTATGTGTGTTGTTGTTGGTCTCTCGAATATTGTTTTTGGTCAGAGACATGACTTGACTGTAAATATTACTCAATTGAATATATTCAAGGAACTTTTTTTTTTCTTTCATTTTTATTAATTTTCGCAGACTGTCAAAAAATTTATATATAAAAAAAGAGTTTTCGATAGAAATCAGTTGACATTTTTCGAGCTACATTTATTGATGATCGCAAGCAAAAGATAGCTTATTTATTATTTGATTGAAATGTCTTTTAAGAGGCTTTTTGATTTATGAATTATCAAATATCAACTGAATTAAGACATTAAATGCCATTGAAAATTGACATGAATTTGATTTCTATAGCGATTATTAGAGAAATTAAGCAACGATTATCGCTCGGCTAAATTAAGCCAGATTATGGATGGCATTTTTGCGAATGTGAATGAATGTGTACAAATGGGTCAATTTGCATAAACGTGTTTACGGTGAAATGAATTTTAAATTCGATGGATTGATTACTAATGAAATGGTCAATAAATATTTGACAATTTTGAAATTGGTCAATGAGTTGAAATGAAACATGTTTAAAATGAATATTAAATTATTTCAAAATAACTGTCGAATTTTAAATTTTTTTTTCAAAAACATGTTTTTGTTTACTAATTTTAATTTGTTCTAAATTTCAAGTTTTTCGTCAATATTAATAGTTTTCTAATTAGTTTATGTTAAGATTTTTTATAAAAAACTGTGGGAAAGAAAGAATCTAAATGGATTTAAACTTAATAGTGAGTCAAAAGCTTCTGTTTTCGTTTATTTTACAAAATTGAAAATTAAATTCGCAAATTTCTTGGTTTTTGCAGTAGCTTTATGTTCTTCAAGTAAGAAACTAGACAATAAACATAATAATGATGAGTTATTAAAAGAACTTATAGCTTTAAAAGTATTCAAAAAATTGTGTAAAAATCAAGGCCTGAGAACTCTTTTGATATTTTTGATATCGCAATTTTCTCTTTAACTACAAGTCCTTAAACTAATCTTAATAGTTTAAAAGAATGCGACAATCTTAAGGAATAAAAATCTAAAAGGACTGCATGGCTTCCTGCTATTGTTTTTGAACTGTAGCTCTTTTAGTAAAAGTCCCTTCCAAAAAAAATATCAAAAATTATCAAAAAAAAGAGTTCTCAGGTCTTGGTAAAAATAAAATCTTAACATGCAACATTCTTTCTTCTTAAAAGCTAGATTTAAAAAAAAATGCATTGAACTGTTAGATGCTGTCTTACACAAACATAGATAAAATGTTCGAATGGTATTTATGTGCATTTAAGAATTGCTTGCATAATGAAAGGTTTAATTTCTGGCTTCCTAAGAGAAGAAAAAGAAAGAAATTAGCAAAACTCGATGATTGAGAAAATTACAGAGAAAAAGACGAGTTTTTCTCGATGCAATGGAGTTAGATATTTCATTTTATGCTTCTCACGATGTTGATAATTAAAAGACGATGAAAGATTCGTTTGCGTGTTTAGAATATTATTTTAGCTTAGAAAACTTTCAATATATTTCCAATTAGCAAGAAAAAAGTGTCACACTGTCAAGCTCTTGACATAATTCATCACCAAATATCTTTCTTTCCCAAAAAAAAATTATATACTAGCTCTGTGTCATTATTATTATTATTATACAAGCTTAATCGTTGGTTAAACATACTTGCTGAGAGTGAATGAAATGTATCATGAATTATGTCTTACCTACACATTCATAGACAGCTTTGCAATTCCGTCATATTTCTGACTGAGTAATTGCTGGTTTGTAATGATGAAAATTTGATGATTTTTCATCATTTGTTTTATTAATGAACAGCTAAATCTGATGGAGACCACAGAAGATGCATCATAAATTTACTTATTTATAAATTGCCAATAAATTTACTTCTTTATTGCACTTTCTGTCTACGCACCCTTAAAAATTGCAATAAATGATTTATTAAATAAATTATAATAAAAAAAGGCAATCCCAAAACGATAAGGATTGAAAATATAAGTTTTAACATTTACATAAAATATTTATTATTATTATTTTTGCATCATAAACACTCTAGTCGGTCACGCAAGAAAGACTTGTCTTTCTCTCTCTCTCGCTCTCGCTTCAATTACTTTTTTTTATTGTTCGCGAGAGCAAAGAAAAAAAAATGAAAGTTTTTTTTTGTTACTCTTTCTCTTCTTCATAAGTGTATATAAAAAAAGCAGCAACAAGCAATGTTTACGCAATCACTACACAGTAGTCTTGTTTGCACAGCAATTATTCAATTATATCTTTTGTAGCTCTAAAGTTTCTTTCCTACTTTACAAGGATTGCTTCTAGGCGATTCTCAAATATTGCTGTTGAGAATTTCAAGTTCTATTTAAAAATCAATTTATTCTGACTGTTGTGACATTAGTGAAAGGAATGAAACTTGTTGAAACTTTTTCTTACTTTTTAATAAATGCTTTGCAAGTAAGAATAATTTAAAACACAGAAAATGCAGTTAATTTCTAAAAAAGAAATAAATTAAGCATGCTCAGCTATTTATTATGATTTTTCTAATAAACAATAACAAATCACTAAATACAGTAGTAGTTCAATAAAGAAATTCGATTAAGTAATTTGTCAGAAAATTGATTTTGGGTAATTTTTCATGAATAACTATGAAATTTTTTATTAAAGTTATGCAGAGTTTGAAATC
>JACWBX010004033.1:43410-62150 GCA_014622435.1 Polypedilum pembai
TAACTGTTAATGGTAAGTAGAAAAAAATTGACGAAATTTACTCGCCTCAAGCATTAAAAATTGTTATTGCTGTTGATCGCATATGGCGCGTTATAGTTATGAATTTCATGGGGATCATTTTGTGTCATTAGTGTGATTGGCGGGTTTTTTGAATTAAGCTTTTTGGCACATTTTTTCTTCTTCTTTCTTTCGAACATGAATATGTTATAAAAGTTTAAGTCGAATTGAAAATTGCAAGGGACTGAAACTTGACAGAATTTTTTCATTAAAAGAAAGAAAGAATTCACTGAGAAAAAAGTTTTTTAGCTGGCATAAATTTAGTACTAATAAAGCACAGTTATGAGTCCTAAAAAGCAAACTTTATTAGACTCATAACGGTCATAAAAAGTTTTATGAGTCTAATAAAGTTTGCTTTTTTAAGGACTCATAACTACAGGGGGATGGACACTTAGGCAAAAGAATTTTGCCTATTTTAGCTTATTTGTAACATGTGACATATTTTGTTGCGCAACAAATTGTTTACAGTTTTTTAAATTTAGTTTTATAAGCTTTTAAACAGAGTAAATTCATTGCGGATAACATTATTAATTATATTATAATCATCCAAAGGGTACAAATAATTGAAAAAGAAAGAAAATTTTATGTCGCATGTGATATGAAAATTTTTTTGCCTATTTTTGCCAATTTTTGCCTAAGTTCATTTTTTTCGCCATTTGACTAAATGTCCGTCCCCCTACATAACTGTGTTTTATTGGCGCAAACTTTATACTAGCTAAAAAACATTTTTCTCCGTGAATCAATAAATTAAATAAAATTTAAATTTATTCACATGACAGAGAGAGATAAAAATTGAATCTCATGTCGATTCTCAATGAAATCATTTGATGTCTTTTGCTATCATAGATATGCACAAAATGAACATACATAAATGTGTCTATCCTTGAAGAAAACTACATTTATTTCATGCTGCTCTGCAAGTTCTTTGCACTGTATTTGTCTCCACATATAAAATCACAAAATCACGGAGAATAAATTCTTTTTATGTCTAGTTACCTGATATATAAACATTTTTTCGCTTCCTTCTTAATTGCTTTAAGGAAATTCTTATAATATATTTCTTTCTTTCATTCACTCCATCACTGTGATATTGCATGTGGCAGTTCTCGCTATTTAACTTTTATATTTTCGCGCGCAATGATCTCAATGTGCGAAAATTGTTTCTTTAATTAATAAAATATCTCGTGAATGCAGCCGCTCTCGAGAAAGATTGTGTAGCATTGAAAGTTGAAACGACGTGAAATGGTAGTTAATGAGAGCGAAAGACAAAAGGAAAAAGGCATATTATAACAATGTTAAGAAAGAAAGGAAGAAAAAGAAGCTGAAATGTAAAAATTGCAAACAATCAAAATAGTGGCAGACCTTATGTAATTAATTGACCTTAATGTAAATTCAACCTGAGATTAATAATGAAATAGGTAGATTAACGGATATCCTCATTATTTTTCATAAATGTACTTGTTAATACAATGCAATTTCATTAAGCCACACAAAATTAAGTGTAAACGGCACAATCTGACATAATCTCATAGACATGTAATTAAAACGACATTCATTTATTTTATATTATTCCTTTTGCTTTATCATCGATTATCTTTAATTATTCGCTGTTATTTTTTCTATAATTTCTTGTTCACTATCTAGTTGTTAACTAGGAATGCAAATCATGATTATTACTCTCTTTGTTATTTCACGAACTCTATTTTCTAATTTAAAAAGTTACTTTCGCGATTGAGAAATAATAGAATGTGTCAATTTTGATTTGAATAGCGTTGGAAGTTGTTTTTACTTTAGCTAATTAGTTGTTTTTATTACCAATTATTTCTTCTTGATAATATTAGTCACAAACAAAAATTTGTCAAAGCACTATAAAATATTGAATTGTAGAACAATTTTCTTTTGTTTACAATCAATTACATAGAATTCTATGAAAAATATAGAAAAATTTAAATTCAAATTTAACGGTCAAATCAAAATTCTCTAAATTTTTATTTCTTAATTAATCAGATTTAATTAATTCACTCTTGTTGTTTTTATTTTTTGCAGAAAAATATTATAGTCATACTGAAAAGCAACGCTACGATGGCTGGTATAATAATTTAGCACATCCTGAATGGGGAGCTGTCGGTAAGTTAATAATTCAATATTTATAATCTTGCAAAAAATTAAATTGATCAGCATACGGCCTATTTTAAATTTATGCTTACTTCATTATTGATATATATGAATTGGATTTCATTTCAAGCTGAGATTTTTAACTATTTTGACAGTTGATTTGATTAAAATTAAAAAAGATATAAATAAAGAAGAAATTTTTTTCCAATTGCTCTCATAACTCAGCTTCCGTTATTAGAAAACTTTTTTTTTCATCAATCAAAAATATTTTATAGGATCGAAATAATATTATATTGCCAGTAATGTATTGCAAATAATGAGACCATGACAGCATTAAAGCAAAATAAAAAGTTTGTAAGCAATACTGACACAAACGTGAATAGGATTTCAATTATACATTTTTCTTTTCCATAATTCTTCTCTAAAATATTGAATGTGTTCAACATGCTGTGTCTAATTTCATATTTAAACTCATTTTTTTTATTTCACGTGAAATAGCGCTTCCGTAAAGTTTTGATGAAGTAAACTACATTTTATGTTCATACATTATCCCCTGTGTGATTTAGGCACTGCTGACAAGGTTTTTTTTTGCTGAGACTTGTCTAGAGTTTTGGGCGCCAAATCAATTAAAACTGCAAAAATAGCGTAAAAACAATTCAATGCGGAAAATAATCTTTAACGGTTAATTTTAAATTATATATATTTAAATTTAAAAAAATCGTTAAAACAATAATTTTAAAAAGAACAATAAAACGTGTTTAAATTGTCAAGCTCAATTAATATGTAATTTACGAAGGTGATGACGATAATTTAATGCATGAACAATGTTCTTATTTTCATTCTTATAATAAAATCTTAATTAAAAATCGACGTTTATATTCAACCTTTCAATACAACCCACCACCACCATCATCACTAAATAGAAGCACTTGAGCTCACAATTTGTAAACACTGACATGAACTGCAGTCATTCATTGTACTTTTAGCTTCTTTTATTTCATTGTCAAGCCAATTAAGAGCTTGATTTCGTGTGCAAGTTAAAATCAATTCAACATTTGATGGTTACCACTCGTTCGTTTTGCCATTATTGTTGTCACTATCGCCTCTACTTAGCTTTAAGCTATATAAATTCCTTAGCAAAATCATTAACATTGAGTGTGTTCACTAAAACACATATTTTATTTCTTTTAACGCAAGCCGAAGCTAAATTGTTTCAAAATTCCATTTTCCTCCTCTTTTTCTTTTTGTGCAATTCACCCAAGATGCAATGAGTTCAATTTATAATAAATGAGAAACATGTTCACATTCTCTTTTTGAAAAAGCATTTTTTTTGCCAACCACTTGGTGTATTGTAAATTAATACATGCGCTTGGACTGATATCAATTGAACCAGTTGTTTACCATGAGAGACAACAACACCATCAATGACACATATTTTTGGTTTTTTTTTGTTTTGTGAATGCCACAACAATGCACTTTCATGTAAATGAAAAATTATTCTATTAATTTGTTGCTTTTTTATCTACCTCGAGGGAAGCCACAAAACAAAAAAAAATTACCGAAAAATTTTGTTGTTTATGATTTATCATTTATCATTCGACAGTTGTTCATTGTAAAAGCAAGTTGGTTATGTAAATTTCTCTTAAATCTGCTAAGCCTAATCGTCTTCGTGTGAAAGAGCAGCGTGCAGCATTGCGCATTGTTTCAATTGAAGTCAATGTTGTAAAAGCGAGCGGCTGAGCTTGAATTTGCACAATTATATTTTAGAAATAAATAAATGATGTAGCAGTTTTTCATATTCATAAATTATGAGATTAATAAATATCCAGAGAGTTTCATTAACTGTTACTCCAGCTAAGATTTAAATTTAAATTTTTATTGATTTAAGCTTTAAAAATTAATACAAATTTTCAAGTTGAAAATTATCTTTTACAATAAATCCAGATTATATTTTTATCTTTGCTTAATTCTTTAAATGATTTTCTTTTACAGCGAAACAAACTTTATCTTGAATTTTTGTTTCATAATTTTAGTACTTGTACTAAATTTAAAAATACAAATTTATGTACTAAATTACCAGTCAAATTTTAATGTTGAGCGCATTAGGCACTGATATATTGCGAAAAGAAGTATCATTAGGAGTGAAAGAGTGATGAAGTTGATACGAACATAATTAAAAATAAATTTGACATAGTCTTATATTAATAAGCAACTTTCCTGTCTGTCTAACTGCTGTTGCTGTGAATCATTAACCATTTTATATAATCGTAAATGAGTCATATTAAACTCCACGCGCTTTTTTTTTGTAATTCACACTAATGGAAGAAATCAAAAGAAATCTCGTTAGCGGTCGCATTCAAATTGTCGATATTTTGCGAGTTTTGATATTTATGCTGCAGCTTGTTGATTGATATAATTTTAATGAATAAGAGAGACGAGAAAGATAGATATTCAATTATTTTGACGCTCTTGTTGATTGCTGATGTTGGAATTAATGCTTTTGTGATTTAGTGAGCTCAATAATCGGTTTATAAACTTTATTTTTTCTCCTTTGGTTACTACTGAAACGGATGCTCTTAAGTGATTTGTTGCAAATAAATTTTCACCTTGTATCATTATCAATCAGTTAACTGAAAAAATAAAATTGAAATGGAAGTGTATGAAAATAGACTTAATTTTAGGCATTACGAAAATCTCATATACATATTAATGACTATTTAGGAAGTCATTTACAATTTTCAATTTTTTGTTAATCAAAAACTTCTTCTTCTTCTTTTTGCTTAACGAAAAATTAATGTGCAAATTGAAAGCATTTAAACTAATTTACTGAACAAATAGTTTGAGCTAATTCGGTTTTATACAAGAAAGAAGTCAAATTATTAAAATTTAGCTTATCGAATCGATTTTGTAATATTTGATTGAATTTTTTTAGAGGTAGAAAAATGATTTTGATAATGTAGAAATTAGCCAACTCATCGCATTAGTGAAAATAATTATTTTCTTATGACGAAAGATAATTTTTTGTCAACAGGTGCAAATATTTTTCCTTTTGTTAATTTTGTTGATGATGAAAGATTTTGCATCAATTTAAGCCACTTAACAGATGAGTAAGAAAGATTTACAATTTACTTTCCTATTAAAAATTAATTACATCTAGACACAACTTCCATTTAATGTTCAGCCAAAATTCCATATTAGTGTTGACATTGGAACATTGCAGAGTCTTAAATAAGATTGATTAATGATAAAGCGCTTTCGTTAAGGCAATAATGAGACACTTTTTCACTCCGCTCTTATTCGTTTCATTTCGTCAAGTTGGAGTTAAGTGCTATCATTGTCTCTCGCACTTCCAAGGCTGCTGTTGCTAAGTTGCTGCTGGTTGTTCGGCAATAAAAAAAATTTAATTTATTCGCGCAAATTACGAAAATGTACGCGATGTATAACAAAGAGGAAAACATAACATCATCTATAGATGAAATATTAAAGTTTTTTGACTTTAGATCATTTTGGTTACGATTGAAATTTTTTAAATAAATTAATTAATAATGAGTCAAATTAAATTGAATATATAATGAGATTTTCAAAAAGAATTTGTTAATAACTAGCACATTCGACCCGATTTTCGAGTCTCTTTTGCTTAAACATTTATAAATCACACAGACAAACTATTGAGTATTAAAACACAAAAATATTAAATGATGAGCATAAAATACTCAAATGTACTGAGAATTAAAATGCTTAATAAATAAATGTTACACTAATAATCTCAATGTCTAAAGCTTAGCGTAGAAACACTCAACACTCAAGCATTTGTGCTGAGCACTCAAACAATTAGTGCTGAGCACTGAAAACTTAAATGATTAGTGCTGAACACTAAAAAATTCAAATGTATGTGATGAGCATTAAAATATTCAGAATAAAATTTTGAAAGTGTAGTAGTTAGTAACAATTGATAGCTTCAGTCATTACTCAACTATAAATTGATTTGTACAATATTCTATTATTTCTTGACTATTTTTTATTCATAACAACTTATAAGCTTTTAAACAATGAGAGCAAAACAGATCGAACATGAATCAATAAAATTGTATGAAAGAATAAATCAAATTAAACGGAAGCTTGTTTGTGGTTTAATTATACAGCTTGATTATGTAATTTCTCAAATCAAACTTTGTTCTTATATTTTTACAGACACACACTTAATACGCAAAGCACCGTCAGCCTACAGTGATGGAGTTTATGGCATGGCTGGACCAAATCGTCCATCGCCGCGGAAACTAAGTCGATTATTTATGCGTGGTGAGGATGGTTTGAGTTCGATGGAAAATCGTACAGCGTTGCTGGCATTCTTCGGGCAAGTCGTGACGAATGAAATTGTGATGGCATCAGAATCAGGCTGTCCTATTGAAATGCATCGGATTGAAGTAGAAAAATGTGACGAAATGTATGACAAAGAGTGCCGTGGTGATCGCTATATTCCATTTCATCGAGCCATGTACGACAGAAATACGGGCCAAAGTCCAAATGCACCGCGTGAACAGGTACAAAAAAAACATTTATTCATTTAAACTCTCTCCATTTAGGTCACTTATTCACTCAAGACCAAAAGTAGAAATGGCAAAAAGGAATAATCATTTATTGCCCACACTTACTCATTATTTTCGACCTCTCTGTCTCTCGCTTACTGTAGATTAATCAAATGACAGCGTGGATCGACGGCAGTTTCATATACAGTACATCAGAAGCGTGGCTCAACGCAATGCGATCATTTCAAAATGGATCGCTTTTGACTGATAAAAGCGGCAACATGCCCGTCAAAAATACAATGCGGGTGCCACTTTTCAACAATCCAGTGCCTCATGTTATGCGCGCTCTTAGCCCCGAGCGTTTATATCGTGAGTAAATTACTCATTTATTATTGCCACTCTTTAATTTCACTCTCTTATATGCACGCAGTGTTGGGCGACCCGCGCACTAATCAAAATCCCGCTTTACTCTCGTTTGCCATTCTTCTCATGCGTTGGCATAATGTGCAAGCGCAAGAAGTTAAACGACTTAATCCTGATTGGAGTGACGAAGAAATTTTTCAACGTGCAAGACGACAAGTGATTGCAAGTCTGCAGAGTATTTTTGTTTATGAATATTTGCCTGCATTTCTGGGCGGAATAACACTTGAACCATACAGTGGTTATAAACAAGATGTCCACCCAGGCATTTCACATATGTTTCAAGCTGCTGCTTTTCGTTTTGGTCATTCACTCATTCCACCAGGCATCATGAAACGTGATGGTAAATGTAACTTCAAATATACAAATGGTGGACCTGCTATTCGTCTTTGTTCAACTTGGTGGGACGCAAGTGTAAGTTTATTTTAAAGAAAGACAAAAATATGTGTCTTTACCTTGTTAATAATAGAGACCTTTTCGTGTTAATGTGTTTTTAAATTGAGAAAGAAATAAATTTCACCATTTTCAACTTCGCGTGTGGTCTCAAAAAAATAAAATTTGTATAATTTAAAGTCATTACTTAAAAGAATTTAATTACAGGATATTTTCGAAGACACGAATATTGAGGAATTTCTTATGGGCATGGCATCACAATTAGCCGAAAGAGAGGATCCCTTTCTCTGCTCTGACGTACGCGACAAGCTCTTTGGACCGATGGAATTTACAAGACGTGATCTTGGCGCTTTGAACATCATGCGTGGCCGTGATAATGGTCTCGCCGATTATAACACAGCACGAGCCGCCTATAAACTACCTAAACATACCAGTTGGAAAGACATCAACCCAGAGTTGTTTGACAAGCATCCCGAATTGCTTCAAATCTTGATTTCCGCCTACAAAGATAGACTAGACAATGTTGATGCCTATATAGGCGGAATGCTCGAATCAAATGGCAAACCTGGTGAACTCTTTACTAAAGTCATAATCGATCAATTCACAAGAATTAGAGACGCTGATCGTTATTGGTTTGAAAATGAAGACAATGGCATTTTCACAAAGGAAGAGATCGAAAAGTTCCGAAACATTAAACTCTATGACATCATTATCAATAGCACAAACATTGAGGCGGATCAGATTCAACGTAATGTTTTTCAATTTATTGATGGTGACCCTTGCCCTCAACCAGAGCAGCTCAATGCATCGCTACTGGAACCATGTAGTCACATTGAAGGTTTTGATTATTTTTCTGGTTCGGAACTTGCTTATATTTATGCATGCGTTTTCCTTGGTTTCGTGCCAATTTTATGTGCAACGGCTGGTTACTGTGTGGTAAAACTTCAAAATCGCCGAAGGAGAAGACTGAAAGTAAAACAAGAAACAATGCGAACGAAGGGTGGAAAACAGACTGTTGATAAAATGATTGCACGAGAATGGCTGCATGCAAACCATAAAAGACTTGTTACAGTAAAATTCGGACCAGAATCGGCAATTTATACAGTAGATAGAAAAGGTGAAAAGTTGCGAACTTTCAATTTAAGAAATGTCGATACAATTCAAGTTGAATTGAGTGTTGAAAGCTACACAAAGAAGCGACCACTGGTGCTGTTAAGAATACATAATGATCATGATTTAGTGCTTGAATTAGAGACAATTGGAGCGCGACGTAAGTTCGTTAAGAAGTTGGAAGATTTTCTCATTTTGCATAAGAAGGAAATGTCAATTCATGAACAAAATCGTGAGCTGATGCTTGCAAAGGCAGAAACGCGAGAACGTAGACAGAAAAAATTGGAACACTTCTTTAGAGAAGCTTATGCATTGACATTTGGCTTAAGACCTGGTGAGAGAAGAAGACGTTCTGACGCATCAAGTGATGGTGAAGTTATGACAGTCATGCGAACAAGTTTATCAAAATCAGAATTTGCTGCCGCTTTAGGAATGAAACCGGATGCAATGTTTGTGAGAAAAATGTTTAACATTGTTGACAAAGATCAAGATGGAAGAATTTCATTCCAAGAATTCTTAGAAACAGTTGTGCTTTTCTCACGAGGAAAAACTGAAGATAAATTGAGAATTATTTTTGACATGTGCGACAATGATCGAAATGGAGTTATAGATAAATCTGAATTTGGTGAAATGATGAGATCATTAGTTGAAATTGCGAGAACAACAAGTCTGACTGACGATCAAGTGACTGAATTAATTGACTGTATGTTCTCAGACAGTGGACTTGAACATAAAAATCATTTGACTTATAAAGATTTCAAAGAGATGATGAAAGAATATAAAGGAGAATTTGTGGCTATTGGCTTGGATTGTAAAGGTGCAAAACAGAATTTCTTGGATACATCTACAAACATTGCTCGCATGACTTCATTTGCAATTGAACCGACTGAAAGTGAGAAACATTGGATATTGGAAAAATGGGACACATACACAACATTTTTAGAAGAAAATCGACAAAATATTTTCTATCTATTTCTCTTTTATGTCATCACAATTGCACTCTTTGTCGAAAGATTTATTCGTAAGAATTTATTCTTGCATTGAAAATTTAATTTTTGCTTAATTTCTTTTATATCTTTACAGATTATTCATTTATGGCTGAACATACAGATTTACGACACATTATGGGCGTAGGAATTGCAATTACTCGAGGCTCTGCTGCAGCACTTTCCTTCTGCTATTCACTCCTGCTGCTCACAATGTCACGAAATTTTCTCACAAAACTCAAAGAATTTCCCATTCAACAATATATTCCACTCGATTCACATATTCAGTTCCATAAAATTGCCGCATGCACAGCTCTATTCTTTTCTCTTCTACATACAGTCGGTCACATTGTGAATTTCTATCACGTCTCAACACAATCACATGAAAATTTGAGATGTCTGACGAGAGAAGTGCATTTTGCATCCGATTATAAACCTGACATTACTTTCTGGTTATTCAAAACACTCACTGGCACAACAGGCGTCGCTCTATTTGTAATTATGTGCATCATATTTGCCTTTGCTCATCCAACTATACGAAAGCGTGCTTATAAGTTCTTCTGGAATACTCATTCACTCTACATACTTCTCTACATTCTTTGTTTGCTTCATGGACTTGCACGATTGACTGGTGCACCTCGTTTCTGGATGTTCTTCATTGGACCAGCTATAATTTTTGTTATTGATAAAGTTGCTTCACTGCGAACAAAATATATGGCACTTGATGTCATTGATGTTGAACTTTTACCTTCAGATGTTATTAAAATTAAATTTTATCGACCACCCAACTTGAAATATTTGTCTGGACAATGGGTTCGATTTTCATGCACTGCCATTAAGCCTGAAGAAATGCACAGTTTTACGTTAACTTCTGCACCACATGAAAACTTTTTAAGCTGCCACATTAAAGCTCAAGGTCCTTGGACTTGGAAATTAAGAAATTATTTTGATCCTTGCAATTATAATCCTGATGATCAGCCAAGAATTAGAATTGAAGGTCCTTATGGCGGTGGCAATCAGGATTGGTATAAATTTGAAGTTGCTGTCATGGTTGGTGGTGGAATAGGAGGTGAGAACATAATTTTAAATAAAAAAGTCTTTTTTAAAAATATTTTTATCATCACAGTAACACCATATGCTAGCATTTTAAATGATTTGGTCTTTGGAACAAGCACAAACAGATATTCCGGTGTAGCTTGTAAAAAAGTTTATTTTCTTTGGATTTGTCCATCACACAAGCATTTCGAGTGGTTTATTGATGTATTGCGTGATGTAGAGAAAAAAGATGTGACAAATGTTTTGGAAATTCACATTTTCATTACTCAATTTTTTCACAAGTTTGATCTAAGAACTACAATGCTGGTGAGTAATACAAAATTGTAAAATATTTTTATGCAATGTTCAACGTTAATTTATGTGTTTTTTTATCTAACAGTACATTTGTGAAAATCATTTCCAACGACTGTCAAAAACATCAATGTTTACGGGCCTTAAAGCAGTAAATCATTTCGGTCGTCCTGATATGTCTAGCTTCTTAAAGTTTGTTCAAAAGAAACATTCATATGTGAGTTAATTGGAAAAATTTTTATAGTCGGTCGTAAAATTTACGAGGCATCATTTCAATTTTATTCTACAGGTGTCGAAGATTGGTGTTTTCTCATGTGGACCTCGACCGCTTACCAAGAGTGTAATGTCGGCGTGCGATGAAGTCAATAAAGGTCGTAAACTTCCATACTTTATTCATCACTTTGAGAATTTTGGATAAAGTTTTAAAAAAGCTGTTCAAATTTAGAAAAAAATGTTCATTAAATTTGCTCAAACGTACTTATGAAAAAAAAGATAGTGTAGTTGAAACTTTTCAAATTTTAATAGGTTAAATATTATGCCCCTTTTCTCTCCCAACGCGAACATTATCTCCTTCTCTCGCATATTCATTATCATATTATAATTTATTATTTTACTCCAATATTTTATTACATATAACGACTTAAGTACTGCTGCTGTTGCTGCTGATTCATTGAGGCAATTTCATATTTTTAAATTATTCATGTCTGGAATTTTAGATAGAAATAAAAGTTTCCTGAAAAAGAGTCAATTAAAACCTTAATTGGAATTTTATTATTTGTTAATTACAAGAATCATCATCTCTTTATTTTCAGTAGCAGTTTCTAATTAAATTTTTTTACATTATTTTCGCATTTTTATTTGATTTTCATCAGATTTCTCTGTGTTCGTAGAATAAGGAAGAAAAATGTTTACTGATAAAAAATTAACTATCGTCGAGAGTGTTTGATAATTTTATAATAATAATCTTCATTACTTCAAGCATTGAACGTTTTGGTTATCATTATATAAAATAGTTTTTTTTTTTCATCTATCATCAACATTTTATTCTTATTGACAAATTCACTTGATCAGATAAGTTTATTTTTATTTAATTATCAAATATGCTGTTTTATTTATCGCTTTTTGCAAAAGTTTTTAACAACGAAAAAAGTAATGAAATATAGTAAGTAGAAATGAAAACTTAATTCAAAATATTGTAACATAACGTTATGATTTAAATATGCATGTGTGTTTTTGTTTTAAACTTTCTTTCATCGCGTTTCTTATAGAGCTTTCATGTAGCAATTATAACTTGATAGACAATGTCTTTAAGCAAATCCAAATCCCTCTGAACACTCATGGATCGCTTTTAGCAAATTGGTTCGTAATTTGTCATATGACTTATAAACAGGCAAATCTAACTGATTAAAGCTGTGTAAAGAAATAAAAAAATTATTAATAATGACTGAAGAGAAATTTAATGTAAGAGAAAACTTACCATGTATGCGCTGATGGCAATCGATCAGTTGAGCGATCATCACGATGAATTTGGAACTTCTGAATACCGTTCATTCCTTCGAGAGCGCCAAATCCTTGAAGCGGAACTTTTGATGTTCCTGTGACAAATTGAAGGAATTTTGCTCGTTCTGCTTGATCGAAACTACGTAAAGCACGCCAGAACCATTGAATCTAATTTAAAGAAAAAAAATGTGGGAAATTAAATGATTAATCATAATCAAATAGCAGAAATATGTGTATTTTACCTGTATTGATGTGGCTAAATACTTGTGATATTCAGTGTTTGCGCGTAAATCTTCAATGTCAATATTTGGAAGGCCAGAAATCAACAATTCCAATTCTTGTTCATTAAATATTGAAATTAATCGTTTTGGGATGATGTCATAAAATCCTTCTAAGAATGCATTGAGTCTGAAAAAAAAATTACAAAAAGAAATTTAGTCATGCGAGTCGAAACAAAAAAATTGAATGTGTTGACTTACTGTTGTTTTATAGACCCACTCATTTTCATTTGACACACAAGCTGAATGTATTCGAGCTTGTTCTCTTCTGTAACAGGAATATTACAGCCGTCTTTCTTTAATTCACGAACTTCTGTCACACCGAATTCCTGCACTTCCAAGCTAAACGTTAATTCGTAGCCAAGAGAGTCGACATGATTTTCCATTAGATAAACGAGACCTTGGTAAAAGGCATAATCTTCACTTTCCATATCTGTATATTTCACTTGTATACCGAGTATGTGCTTGTAAAATGCTCTCGTGAAATAACATTCAAGTAATTTGTTGTCATAAATTGCTTTAGCTAAGATTATAATTTTTTTATGTGTGGGAATAGAGTTGAAAACAAAAATAATTAAAGACTCGTCATTATAACAAAAATTAGCAAATTAAACTTACCTATCACACGACCAACAAATTTAAAGTAGCACAAGTGATTCGGATTGCAATGAGATGATGGATTGATCATATATGTAACACGATCGCCAGGTGAAACAGTGAAAAGTGCATACATGGGATTGAAGATTTCACGAGATATAATCATGTACCATTCGCGCAATAAACCGCCAGCATCTTGACCCTCTTCGTCCTCGAATACAATATAGAAACGATTCTTCCATTCTTCTGGATTTCTTCGATACAGCTCACGGAATGAATCTTCAAAAACATTGACACGATGTACATGAACTGCAAGTTCTTCGCGTCTAACACCATCATCAAGTCTTTCTAATTCAATGCGGAAATAGCGTCGTTTTACGTCAAAATCTAGAACACGTGTATGATCAACAAGAACTGCAAATGGACCATCAGCCAAATGCACAGATGATTGACGCAAAATTTGATTTAGTACGACACGATGTGTTTCGGCAAATTGCAAAAACTTCTTTTGATCAGCTGACAGATTCTGTTGACTGTGTTGATGTTGCAAATTTGAAGGATGTGCACTTGTAGAACCTTCACTCGATTGAGTTGTATCCATTGGTGACAATCGTTCATGTTGTGAAGTTCCAGCTTCATCTCCTTGATTTGCAGATGCTGCTGCTGCATTCTCATCAACTGGAATATTAAGATGTACTTGCTGCTGTTGATTTTGTGTTGGCTGTTGTTGCTCATTATTTTCCTGTGAATTTGCTTGATTATTATTTGCATTTTCAATTGTAGCATTATTGTCTTGTTGCGCTTCTGCATTTTGATTCACTGCATTTGCAAGTGATCGTGGAGAAAGAGTCCTATTGTTAGTTGATGAATGTTTAACCTGAGGCGCTGAATGAACAATAAAGAATGCTTCAACTGCTGGTTGTAAAACAAGCACAGCATGATGATCTTGCGTTTCTTCCAACTCTTTCAAGCATTCACTGAGCGTATTCCATAATGAGTCAAGATCAAGGAGTTCACTGAGTGGGACAGTTTCTAATTTAGTGA
Organism: Polypedilum pembai; assembly: GCA_014622435.1. Classification (NCBI taxonomy): domain Eukaryota; kingdom Metazoa; phylum Arthropoda; class Insecta; order Diptera; family Chironomidae; genus Polypedilum; species Polypedilum pembai. The sequence continues at coordinate 57,784 of JACWBX010004033.1, forward strand.
GCTGCTGCTCAATATCACTATCTTGAATTTTAGTATCCTGTCGAACGGTATCACGAATTTGTGTAATCACTTTAAGTATTCTTAAGAAGAAGCTTTGATTTGATGTCTTTGACAAAAGTGGTGCCATTGATGGTAATTGTAGATCATTTGATGTCTTTACTTTTGATGGAGCTGTAATTATAACGGCATCTTTTGTAAAACGATCTTTGAGAATTCCCTTTGATGAGGAAGGCTTTGAAAGTTCATCTGAATCATCATTGTTTGTTTCGGGCTTTAATTTTTCATTTTTAATCGCCTCATTGAGTTCGCGCAACTCAACCATCAGGTTATTAATATGCTTTTGGACCATGTGAGAGAGTTCAATGACACCTTTCACCAATAATTTTATTATCATGTACTTTGTCAAGCTCGAACATTGACTTAAATTGATTAATAGTGCGGTTGCATCTTCAAGGCCATCCTCTGAGCAAGCTTTAGATGTCAAAACATCGACTGTTAATGCCAAGTGCTTTTCTGATTCAGGTAGTCGTTCGCGTGCCTCAACCTCGTTAGTTTTTGAAAGATCATTTGTTACTTTGATATCACTCGAAGTAGCAGCAGTTGTACTTGTCGATGGCTGTGAAGCATTTGAACTCGATTGCGTGATTTGTTGTTGTGGTGGTTTTGACAAGTTATTGTTACGATATTTATCATCAGCCAATACGATCGAGATCAATGAAAGTAGACGGAGGAGTTTATCAGTCAACATAGTATTCTTTCTAATAATATCATATGAGAGCATCATTATCAGCTGTCCAAAAGGTGAATCAACAAAAGTCTTGATGTCTTGTTCGTTGAATTCTCTAATTTGTTTGCATGCAGCCTTCAAATTTGCACCTTTCTTTGTTCTCTCATCAATTTCATTGTCCAACCGTAAAAGTATATCCCAAAAATCAGTTGATCTATCACGCTGCATTGCTTGTGCCGATGTTGAAGGCATTTGTTCATCGCCTGTTTCATTTGCATTCAATGAGTTTGTGGCAGTTGATGTCTGTCCATTTTTCTTAGAAGGTAAGAAATGAATAGGAAAAGATTTGGCCAAAAAGATGAGCAATTCGAGTGTATGACGGCAGACAGTCGGTGAAGCTTTCGGATGAATTGCAAGCGGAGTACTTCCACCTTTTCCGTACTTTTTAAGGAACACATTTGCACGACCACCAAGAGCAGAATCTAATCTCAATTTAAGCCATTTGACTTTTTCATCATCGCTTCGGATATTTGTTTTATTTTTTGATGTTGCGCCTGTTGATGCTGGCAGTTCTAGATAATGCTCCATTGACTCTTCATTACATCGCATGATTATGCTAAGCAATGATTTGAAAATCCATTTACGTGTTGGAGCGTGGAAGCACAAATTACGAATAACACGATATAGACGCAAAGTTCCAATATTTGGATCATCAATAAATAAAATTACAAGTATTGATGCTAGTGATTCTTGATCAAGTAAAGGAGCGCCTTGTCTCTCCATATTTGCTGTGATTGATGATTGTGACAAAGGTAGAGTGCGTGCTAGTGAAACTTGATGTGCACCACCTGATCCAAATCCTAATAAATGTTGTCTAGGCACAAAAACTCGAGGATCTATTTCAAAAAGAAAATTGTTAATAAAAAATATTTAAAAGATTGAAAGCATTGAAAACTTACGATGACTTGTTGTTCTACGAAGGACATTTGAGAAATTTGTCGTTAAAATGCGTTCTTGCATTTGACGATTTCGTGTTTCCCAGTCACGTCTCAATGTTTGTGCTTCAGCTGCTAGATCTGGTGGTAATGCAGAGATTTGTGAATCTTCCATATCAGTTAAAATCTAAAGAGAAATAGAAAAGTAAATGTCAATCCAGTTTAATAAGAAAAGATAATTAACTTACAGCTTGACGTAATGATGGTTGAAGATTTTGGAAGAATTCTGCTGCATTTACAGGATCATTAGGATTGGCTGCCGCAGCTGCTTGTCGTTGCTGTTCCATTCGCTGTTGAGCAAGAACTTCTTCTTGAATATTCAAAGGTAATGCAGCTAAAAATTCTGGATTGACATCGGCTACAGCTTGTGCTTCTGGCACAGCAACTGCTGCTTGAGTTCGATTTCGAATTCTTTGTTGCCTATTATATAAAGAATTGTTATTATCAAATAAATGATTAAAAAGATAATTACTTACCGTAAATGTTCCTGAATAACTTCATCTCTCATTTCTGGTGGTAAAGCTGCCAAGAATGTTGGATCAACACCTTCAGGCACAACTAAATCGCCTAAAATTGCTCTAATAGCAGGATCCATTTCAGGCTGACTGCTTCCTCCAACAGCATTTTCTTCGCCAGTTGCTTGTGTATTTTCTGATGTTTCATTACCAGCTGAACTTGTTCCTTGATCATTTTCTACATCTTGCGATGACTTATTAACAGCTTCGGCATCTTCATCATCATCATCTGAATCGTCAGATGTTTCTGTATCATCAACATCCGAGTCATCGGTTGGTAGAGGAACTTGACTAGCCTCAATTGTCATCGAATTCATTTCGTTTACAGTTTCACCATTTTCGCTATCAACATCAGCCATAGGAAAATCATTTACATTTTCTCTATTTCTGTTACCTTGAATATTCATGTTATTTACTTGATTTTGTTCAAGTGTAGATGATGAAGTTGTTTCACGATTCAACATGTTCATTTCACCAGTTTCAATTTGATTACTATTAGGCGAGTAATTAGGAGAGAATGATCTTGAATTGTTAGCAGATGCAGATGATTCATCATTATCTGATGCCATTTCAACATCCAAATCTAAATTCAATTGATTATCAGTCGTAATATGTTGTGGAGGCTGAACAATTTGTGTTGAAACTGTAATTGGTGCAAATTCAGACTGTGAACGATTAGTTTGATCACCATCATTAACTTCCATGAATGAAATGTCGAGATTATTTGAAGTTGATGGTGCTGTTTGAGATGATGATGAAGCAGATTGTTGTTGCTGTTGCTGTGACTGTTCACTTTCAGGGTATTCACTAATAGAAATTGGCTCTGATAATCTAATTGGTTCAACAGGCACCGGAACAATATTTGTCAAAACACTCGATAAGGCAACTTCTGGTTGCACATGAATTTCTGCCGTTCCTTCTTCATTAGTCTTCTTTCCCTCTTGATTACGTTGCTTAGCCTCTTCTTCTTCTAACAACTTTTTCTTGCGTTTACCACGAATTTTGCTCAATTCAGCAGCACGTGCAGCATCAATTTCAGGAAGAATTTCATCACAAATCACCATGCACAAGTCAGAATTTGAATCAGGACCTGAGATCTTATTTTCTTCTTGCCACCAACTCAAAGCAGACGGATGATTATTAAGATGATTTGCAAGAGTTCTTCCAAACCAATACCCAGATTGATCAACCATTTCAAAATCTAATTCATCACTATTTGAGAAAATGCTAAAACCATTATCCATCACAACAACTCGAGTTCCATCACGAAATAGCAAAGGATCGGTTCCACCGCCCGCATTTTGACCTGCTTGACGACTTTGTCTCAATTCGAGCATTCGTTGCAAAATAACTGGTTGATTTCGTGAACTAATATTGATAAACTGATATCTTCGAGTACGATTTGAACGACGAGCAGTTGGTATGCTCTCATTTACATGTAAACGATCGTCAACTCGATCTGTTGAAGCACCATCAGGACGGCCAGACAACAATGGATGATTATTAGGCGGAGGCGCGTTTGTATTGATGACTGGTGCACTTGCAGCATCATTTTGATTTCCAGCTTGACCACCTTGCGCAGAATTTGAATTATCATTACCGCCTTGTTCGCTGTTTTCATTATACAAAATCGGAAAGTTTGAATTGAAGAGGAAATTTTGCGGTTGTTCATTAGCGTTATTTGCATTATTTTCATTATTTGTTACTGATATGCTAATATTGCCACCGATTTGTGAATCGCGGTCACGTACAGTTCGGTTTTCGCGATTTTCTGCATTATTATTTGCGTTTGCATTATTTTGAGCGTTATTTGAATACTGTATCATAAGAATATCTTCATGATCACGTTCAATTTCGGGGATAGATGGTGATAAACGACGTCCATACATTGAATGATGATCGTACATTTCGAAAGGCTGAGTTTCTTCGTCTTCATCTAACTCAGAACGCTCTTCTGCCTCTTCTTCATCATCATCATCATTTTCAATTTCTTCTATGAAAAAAGGAAAACATTTATTAAATATTTATAACAAATTATAAAGTAAAAAGCAGAGTCCGAAACCGTTTTATCTTTTAGTCGCGACTAACTAAAATGCAACTAATTTTTAGTCGATTAAAAATAAAACACTA
>JACWBX010004034.1:0-13709 GCA_014622435.1 Polypedilum pembai
AAAATATATTCTCTATAAAATTAAATTCTATGTAAGATATTGACGTAATAAACTATTGAAAATAGTTATGATTACTAACTAACTAGTGTTTTGTTAGATGATCGTTCTTAATCTAAACACAGTGACAGGAGAGAAGGCCTAAGTTGTTATAGGCGATGAGGGTGATTTTACTGAAAAAATTTAACTGAGAAACTTTATAGCATCAAAAAGTTCACAAAACTTATTCTAAATATGAAAATAAATTCACAATATTTCAATCAAAATTGTTTCTTTAATTTGTCTTCTTCCAGTTGAGAGTCAATGTAATCAGTAACAAGTGGTGTATTAGCAAAATTTCTCAAAATTTCATCCAAAATAACAAACTGAAGTTCCGATTTGATTTTTAAAATTTTATAATCATCACAAATTGTTGAATTCTTCTTTTCATAATCTTCGTCTTCAAAATGTTGAAATATTTTTGCAGTTTGTTCATTTTCAAGGTCAAAAAATTCTTTTTCTTCATCAATTGATGTTTTTAAAGAACTAAAAAATAACAATAGCAAAAAGTATCTCCAAATCATTGTGTGAAGTCTCTGAAAAACTAAATTCAACTGACACAAATTTACAATTTTGTAAATGCATAAATTTCATCACGTGAAACTAATATCTGACCTAGAATTAGCAGCTGTGAATAAATTTGTTCATAAACGTTCATTTTAAGTGCAAATTAGCATCTGGATTAATTTATTTGTCTGATGATATACACAGAGAAAAAACTTTTTAACTGGCATAAAGTTGAATCTAATAAAGTGACTTTATGCCAGAAAAAAATTAAAGCGTTTCTTAGAGCTAAAAAAGTTTTATAAGACATAAAAACTTTTTATAGAAAAAATTTATGAGTGCCATAAAATATACTTTTTATACTTCATAAATAGCTTTATTAGATCCATCTTTATGCCAGTTAAAAAGAATTTTCTCTGTGTAATAAATTCATTTTTAAGAAAAATCATGGCCTGAAAACGCTATAAATTCAGTTTTGTTTTGATATTTTTTAATTAACAAATATTAATAAAATATTAAAAATATAAAATCTATTAAGTTTATAATTATTCAATGCCTTTGTGAAATAAATATGTTCTCGCCTTTTAAAACAAATTACTGTCTTTATCATTCGTATATTTAACAGTTATGATGATATAAGTTTATTTTTATTTTTCTATAAATACCAAAAGAGTTTCTCAATACTTTAACAGTTTTTTTAACTACACAAAGGCTCAAGACATGAAGAACAAATTTTCTGTCTTTATTTTCATTTCAATAATTATAAGCTTTGTTTTATCAGCAGAAAAATACATTTTGAGTGATTTTTACAATGATTTGGTGGAAACATTTGATAATATAAAAGATGATGATCCATATATAGCAGTTTTACGTTACGTTGACCAAAATTGTGTGAAAGAAAAATTAAATTTTGAGCTAAACAAAAACAAGCTTTTAAGAACAGTTGACAACAACATGATCTTCTGGATATCACACGAAATTTGCTTGCAGATAAAAACCCGCTTTTTAATCTACTTGTTGACACACTTTTGAGGGAAACTGGAATTTATTTCGATGATTCACCACCTGATGAGAATTCCAAAGTTACACTCATAAAAAGAATTTAAAAAAATTTGTTAAAATTGTGAAGAAATTCTAATAAAAACTTGCTTAATTAAAATCCTAAAAAATTTTATTAAATTTTAAAAAATAATTTTCTAAACCTCAAAAAAATTCAAAAAATATTTTTTAAAATTTAACAAAAATTTTCTAAAATCTTTTTGGATTTTTTAATAAAATTTGTGAAATTTCAAAATAATTTTTATGTAATTTTGACATAAAGTGCTCTAATCAGGCACTAAAAGACAAAAAAGTGAAGGAATTTAAAGTTTCGTAAAGAAACTTATATTTTAAATTCTATTAAATTTCAAGCAAATTATCCTCCTCTTGATCTTTCTGCACCTGATTGCTCTTGCGAAGTATATGTTTTCACATTTACTAAAACTTTGTTAAAATTTTAAAAAATTTTTAAAAATATATTTTTAGTTTTAAAAAAAGTTTTAACAAAAATTTTTTAAATTTATTTTTATGAGTGTAAAAAACCCATTTGCTTTGATAATTTCAATCTTGAAACTTTTTAATTCTTTAATTGAAGTTTATTTCATATCTCAAAAAATTTAAACATTAGACATTGGAAAATATTTGGTTTCAATTCAATAAATGGTTTCATAAAATTTCTTTGAAAAATCAACTGACATATTTAATGAATTTTTCGTAATTAGAAAATCTTTAAACCTCTAAGACTATAAAGTATGAATATTGAAGTAACTTTGATAAGAAAAAAAATACATTATGAGTGTATAAAGTTTGTCCTTTTAGAAAGAAGTTAAAATATAGCATTGTAAAAAATATCCTTATAGAGTTTATAGTGTTAGAAACCGAGTATAAAAAGCAATGTTTTGAGTTGTTTAATCTGAGCGGCAATCGAATTTGAGTCTCTTGATTTCCGGTTAGGTACTCTTCTACTAAGTTTTTAGTGGACATCTTAAAGCTTGGCAGATTTCCACCTTGAACTTCACTAACAGCTCTTATAATGAGTTATAGTTTTAACCAGATTCTATAGAATCCATCATATAGACACAAAAAATTTTAAACTTTTAATAATTAAAAGAAAATAATGATTGAGAAATTTACTAAGATAAATTCAGATACATAAAAAATTCTTTATTAAATTTTTTGGTCTTAATTCATAACAGTGAATAAATGTTAAAAAATTAATAACCATCAAAAATTCATTTCGCAAATGTCAAATACATTTTGACTATTTTTATACATTGTGATGAAATTTTTGAAATTTTGGTACACTTTTTTGATAAAATTTACATTGATTAATATTTTTTTAAATATTTTGTGAACTTTTATTTCTTAAATTAAAAAATTTCTTAAAAAAAAGGTAAATGATTCTAGAACTATTCACAAAAGAATTTTTTTTCTTCCTCAATTAAGAGACCTATATTTATAACTTCTTTTATCTCTGATATAAACTTCCAGAATATTCTCCTTCAGCTTTACTAAACTTATTTGTAAAATGAATTTCAGCGCAATAAATTATTCTGTCTTTTTCTTTTATCCAGTTTTCGTTTCGTAAACAAGATAATAAGAGGACTTTTGCGTGTCATCCTACCTGTTTTTACAACACTCAGAAAAATGTCAATGTATTCATCCACTAACAAATTTAACTTGGTATGTAAATTATTTTATTTAAATTATTTTTAAGTAATAATTTTTTTATTTAGGTTAAAAATTTCAACTCAATTTTTCCTATCAATTTACAAATTAAACCATTCAAAACAGAAATTGTGTGGCGAAATGTCATTATTTTTATCATCATTCATTATTTAGCTATTAATGCGCTTACTATGTGGGATTTTAGAGTTTTTGCTTTTCGTAAGTAAATTTAGAAAAATAAATGTTCTTCTCAACAGGTAAAAATAATTTTCTTATTTTTAAATTAGATTACATTTATGGTTGGTTTGGTGCATTTGGAATTTCGGCTGGTGCTCATCGTCTTTGGTGTCATCGATCATATAAAGCAAATAGAAAGCTTGAACTTCTCCTTCTATATCTCAACACAATTGCTGTTCAAAATTCAGTCATAGAATGGGTTCGTGATCATCGAGTTCATCATAAACATAGTGACACAGATGCTGATCCACACAATTCACAACGTGGATTTTTCTTTTCTCATATGGGCTGGCTAATGTGTAAGAAACATCCTGATGTAAAGAAATTTGGTGCAAAAATTGATATGAGTGATTTAACAAGCAATCCATTGTTGAGATTTCAACATAAATATTATATTCCATTAGTTCTACTCATCAGTCATATAATTCCAATCGCAATCACAATTTATTTTTTCAATACAACAATCTACACATCATTTTGCTTTGCTATGAACAGATACTTCATGTCACTTCATCGAACTTGGTTTACAAACTCATTTGCACATATTGGAACATGGAAACCTTATGATAAATTCATTGCATCAAGTGATTCAAAATTTTTCGGAACTATTTGCTTTGGAGAAGGTAAATTAAAATAAAAAATTTATTTCTTGATTGCTTAGACCATAAAAGTTTTGCACTTCAGCTTTTTTAAAACAGTTTTTAAAATAAATAACTTTTTCACCGAGAAATAATTCGATAAAAAACAGTGGAAAATTTCTAACAAACTATAAAAATTTAGTTTTTAAATGTTTCACATAAGATTTTAATTTTTATTACGTTTTTGCTTTCAAAATTTATTTCTCCTTGACCAGAGAAAAATTTGATAAAACTTTAAATTTGAAACGTCTGGAAAAATTTATTAACTTTATTTCATAATAAACATTTAATGACTAATTAAAAAAAGTTTTATTTCATAACATTTTTCTCCATTTACTAGGTTGGCACAATTTCCATCATGTTTTTCCATGGGATTATAAAGTTTCCGAACATCCACTCTATCGTTATAACTATACAATCGCTTTTATTGACTTCTTTGCATGGCTTGGTTGGGCAACAGACCTTAAAATTGCATCAGATGACATGATAAGAAAAAGAGTGCTTAGAACTGGAGATGGAACTCATCCATATTCAATTGAAGCTGCTAAAACTGGAGCAAAAGACAAAAGTGAATTAAACATTGTTCAAAATGTATCGAGTTTATGTTGGGGATTAGGTAAATATTAAAAAAAATTGAAAACTATTGTAATTTTACAATTTACTTTTTGCATAGGTGACAATGATATGCCTGAAGATGAAATGAATGGAATTAAAACTTTACATCCGAAAAGTTGTTGAAAATAATAAATTAAAATATTTTTTAAGTTTTTAAAATTTAAGTTTAGTTAAGAGAAAATATTTTAGAAAACAGAGTTGTAAATTAGACAGTCGATATCTATGAAAATTTATGATAGAATTTGTCTATAGTGACAAAACCATGATTAATAACTCTGTTTAAAATTATCACATGACCTACATAATTTTCGAAAAATGTAAATTTTTCAAAGCATAAAATTCATTACAAAATCTTAAGACACCAGCCGGTCAATAAAAAAGTCAATAATTTTATTCAAATAAATTATTTTGGCAAATTCTTTTTCTTTTTTAGCTGATTTTACCACTAGTTTTTTATTGTCACTTTGAAATGCTTTTTTCGACCTATGAAAACTGGATTTTTTTCAACATGCTCCGTTTGATAGTTTATTATGAAAGATTTCTTAATTTTTTTTACTATTTGAGTTCATTGAACGCTGAAAATATGCTTTTGATATTGAAATTTATTTTTTGTGATTCATTGTCTGAGAATCAATAAGGCAAAGAAAGAAGATTTAACGATTTTCTATCAATTATTTTAGTTTTAAAATTTTTGATAAAAATTAAGTTTAGTAAATCTCTCAATTTTATTTTCTTTGATGAAAGTCTTTGATAAATATTTGAAAAATACATAAATATCAAACATAGTCTAATTCAACGCCTAAGAACTCTTTCAAAAATTAAAACTAAAATTTTAGAAAATTTTTTTATGATTACACCGCATTATTCGTTGTCTAAGCATATTTATATAAGGACAGCGGATTTAAACTTAATAGTGTATATTTATAGTGTTGACAATATAAAACCGTTAAAATATTTTCAAAAAATTTTCTAATCATATTTGATTGTGCTGAAGTTGAAATATTTTGAAATCCCTAAAAAATAATAACAAACTTATTATTTACAGTTTATTAAAAAGAACTAAAAAATCAAAAATTTTAAATAAATATTTTAGGAAATTTTTAAAATAAAATGAATAGTTGCATTTTATGTCTGAATAAAACATTGAAGAAAAATTCAATTACCATTGATAAAAAGCAAGAATGCAAGTTAACAGTTGAAGAAATTATTAAACAACATTTTTGGTTCTTTGAGGTAAGTTAAATTTTTTTTTAATTTTCAAATCAATAATAATCTTAAAAAATTAAATTTTCAAAGAGATTGCATTGAAATTTTTTATTAAATTTATTCACTTTTTAGACAATTTTAAACTTTGCATCATCACAAAAAAGTTCAATAATCTGCAAATCTTGCTGGGAAAAACTTAAAAATTTTCATGAATTTTTCATTGCTGTCAAAATCAATCACAAAATTGATGAAAATCAACCCAAAGATGGCACAGAAAAAAATGAAATTTTAATAAAAATTGAAACAAATGAAAATGAAAATTCAATTGATTACTTAGAGCAAAAAGACAGTGATTTTGAAGAAAATTTGGATATTTCAAGAATTACAAATGATTCAGAAAATGAAGAAACAGAAAAACTTACTAAAAAGCCACGAAAAAAGAGAAAAATTGACCAAAAATCAGAAGAAAATGTTAAGAAAAAACAAAAATTTGATGTTTCAAATGAAGAACTTGACATTTTAAGAACTCATACTGAATTGAAATGTGAAAAATGTACAAAAAATTTTGAAGATTGGCAAGATATTAGAAGTCATTATAGAAAAGACCACAAAACTATTGGATATATAAGATGTTGCGGCAGAAAAATTGACAGATCAACAGAGGTCAAGGATCATGCAAATGTGAGTTAATTTAAATTTACAATAAACAAAATTTAAAATCTTAAACTTTATTTCAGTGGCATCTTAATCCTCACATTTTTCAATGTCACATCTGTGGAAAGTCAGCAATTTCTCGTGAAAATTTGAAACTTCATGAAGAAATTCATATTCCTGAATCAGAACGAGCTTTTGCCTGTGACAAATGTGATAAGAAATTTGTAAATCGTTACAATCTCAACATGCATGTTAAAATACACGATAAAGACAACAAAGCTGCAACAATTCCTTGCAATTTTTGTGAAAAACTTTTCAAAACTGATCGACAATTAAAATCACATGTAGAATTTTGTCATAAAAATGCAGATCAATCTTGGATTTGTCATATTTGCAGTAAAGTGTTGAAAAATCGATACACATTAGAAATTCATGTCAAAGCACATACAGATCCTGATGATCCTATTGAATGTGAACGTTGTGGACATGTGCTTAAAAATAAACGAAGATTTGCAATTCATATGGCTAAACATAAGTCAGAAGAAAAAGGCCCATTTGAATGCGAACAAGGGTGTGGAAAAATTTTCAAACATCGACCTGCCATGCTCGACCATATCGCTTTTGTTCACACAAAGAATCGTTTTCATTGCTCATACTGTGGTAAAGAATTTAAGCATAAAAAAGCTCTTGAAGAACATGAAATTACGCAACATGCTGGACTCGATTTATATTCTTGTCCATTTTGTGAAAGAACTTTTAAAAATAGTTCGAATATGCATTCACATAAAAAGAAAGCTCATCCTGAAGAATATAAAAATTTACCAGCTCCTAGTTATTTAAAAGGTGGAACTATGGGTGATTATTGTGAATAAAAAAAGATTGAAATAAAAATAATTTTTAATAAAATTTGAATAAGCTAATTTTTGTACTAACAATAATTAGATTTGACAATTAAGACTTTTTGATATTTTCATAGAATTTTAATTAATCATATTTCAGTAAAATAAAACAATTTCTTTATTCACTTTCGTAACAGAGTATACAACAGATATTTAATACCTACATATTCATTTATTGTAATATATGCAATGCAATTTTTCTCTGAATAAAATATATCCCATTCCATTATTCTCTTTCGTTTATCTTCTACCAACTGCAGTCAAATGAAGCAAATTTTTTTTTTCAATTTTTCCATAAAATTAAACTGAAATCAAAAACCTGTTAAATTTTAATCAAATTAATTTTCATCAAATATTTTTCTCTTTATCAAAGTTAAAATTTTAACCAAAATTAGCTAGCCAGCAATACAGTCAATATAGCCTTCTATTAATAAATTTGCTTAAACAGCGGATTTCAAGGTGAATTTCATATAGAAATTTTTTGGCAAACTCCGACATTGCAGTTTTAAAGTTGACTTTCCAATTTTATAGAAAGTAATTTTTATTTTAAATTATAAAGCTTCAAACAATTTTGTCAGTTTTAACAAGCGTAATTTTTGTGTTGATTTTTAAAGTTTAGAAAGTAAATTTTTAAATTTAACTACAGTTAGTTGCTGTTTATGTTTCTTTATTAAGTTCAAAATTTTGATAATCATAGGTATAACATAATGTGTAATTGTTGTTGCATATAAATTCATTAGCTAAGGTATTGAGGCACGACAACGGATTTATAAATATTTTCTCTCAATCTTCTTTTAAAAATGTAGAAGCTCTTTATCTGATTTGGAATATTATTATATAAAGTTACTGATGTCAACTCTGCTTTAAAGTTTTTTCAATTTAAGGTTTTAACAACATAAATTGATTTTGAAAAGTTGAAATTTTAATTTTATTCTCAAAAAATTTTAAAAGCTTTTAAAGTTGATTAAATGTGAACTTCGTTTTTTACTTTTTAACAGCTTCATCTTGTTTTCTTATAATAATAATAACTTGACGAGCTGGTCTTCGATTTTTCTTATTTCTTTTCTTCTTTTTTCCATCAACTGCTTCACGTTTTCCTACCAAAATAGGTCTCAATGGATTCCAAGGTCTCCACCAATTTCCAGGCCATAAAATTCCTTTTTCATCTATTTCTGCATTTTTCTCATCAACAGCCGGCTCAATTTCAGTCGTTTCTCTTTTTCTTAATGTAGAAATTCCATTATAAATTGCAAATGGATCGACATGAATTGGCTTCTTAGGTAAAAATTTCTTCCACCATTTGCTGACTTCTTCAATTTCTAAATCTTCAAGAGTCAAAGGATTTTCAGCTTCTAATTCATCATCTTTTGCCGTTTCTCTTTTGAATTTATAAAATGGAATATTTGGCAAAGGATTTTCTTTATAAGGCCAATAAATTTTCTCCTTAATTTGAACATCTGAATTTTCAGTGTTGTCATTAGCTTCTCTTTTAGTCAAATCAATTGAATTTTGATACAACCAAGGCCAATAAATTTTCGATTTTTGCTCATTTAATTGAGAATCATCTGCGATTACTTCTCTTTTGGTCAAAGTTGATATTCTTGGTAAAACTGGTCGAGTGTGATTGAATTTATACCACCAGTTTGGAATATGAAATGAAGATTTTTTCTCATCAATTTCAACGTCTTTTGGGTCATCAAAATTAATTTCACGCTTATTTACTGATGAATTTTCATCAACTTTTGATTCTTGATCTTCATCACGATTATTTTTCAAAATATAAAATGGAAAAAATGGACGAGTCCAATTGGGACGACCCCAATTTGGTGGCCAATAAATTAAAGTTGCTTTATCATCAGCTTCCGGCTGATGTTCTTGAATTTCATCACAGTTAGATAAAATAACAAAAGTGATGACAAAAATTAAAACTTTTAACTTTTTGAACATTTTTCTTGACTTGTTTAAAGATAAGAAAAGATTTGAAATGAAACTGTTGATATGAGATGAAGTGAAATAAGTTTTTATAGTAAATTTGAATCGGATGTGAATGCAGTTGTGTCAATATTATGCTAAAAAATTATAAATGAAACTTTTTATCATTGCAATTGTTTTCACAAATTTTTTACGTAATCATCATCTTTTGAGATGAAGTGAATCGTTGTAGAAAACTTTTCTAGAAAAATACGTAATAAAATTTATTGTAAAAAACAAGGCCTGTTAGTTCTTTGAAACTTTGCTGCTCTTTTCATTATTTTTTGATACATTGCATATATCAAGAAAAGACGAAACTAACGAACATTCTAAATATTGACAAAAATACTTCAAATGATCTTTCATATCGTCGAAATAAATTTTTGATAGTTTCATATAAGATATCAGCAAGGGTTGCGAACTTTATTGAAAATTGTAAAATTACAAAAAACTATTTTTCATTGTCTACTCTGTTTTGCTTTTCAAGAGTTCTAACCCCTTGGGTTTCAGAGTTTCAGTATTTACTCTATTTTCGCTATAAAGAGTTAACTTCTCTTTTGCAAATATCAAAGAGTCTTCATGTTTTGATGTAAGGTCTTCTGTTTAAATACATTTGACACTGTCGCATTTTGATTTATCTTTTCTACTAGATCATATTCTTATTGAGACTCAAATAAACTTTAAGATATCATAAAGACTTCTTTTTGTGTCATACTTTGTTTGATTATGGTTTATAAGAATTAGGTATCATGTATTGAAATGAAATTAAATTTATAAAAATTTGAAATTGAAAATTCTGACAAGCTTTTCTTTATCAAAAGTTGTCAAAGAGACAAAAATTCCAATAAAATAAAAACTTTTCACATGCTTTGTTCATTTTATTTTCAGGAATTTCTATGTCTTTTTAGAATAATTTAAAATTCTAATCTATTTTGAAAAGAATAATAAAATTTTTAAAGTTGAAAAAATATGAAAAGTTTTACTAAATTTTTGTACATTTCGCTCAAATCCCTTTAACTTATCACCCGATATCTTTGGTTTTCTTTTACATTCAAACATTTTTGCATTCTCTTTTCTGCACACGATCATATAAAAACTTTTTTTCTCACTTCACACATCTTCATATTTCAATTTTTAATGTGAAGGACTAAGAATGTGCTGTTATGAACAGATCAATGCTGTTTGTTTGTATTTGTTTCATTTTTCCCTTACATGCACTGTTGAAAATCAAAATAGAGAAAAGAATTTTATTCATTCTCACTCTCTCTCATTCACATCTCGGCAGCGAAACTGAACAGTCGGATTTTTATTAAACTGTGAAAATGTTAAAGTGGAAAAATGTTGAAAATATTTTTTTTTAATTTTTTATTGTAGAATTAACTAAAATCAAATGTGATATAAATGTGATAAATTTGTGAAAGCTTAATTCTTTTTAAAGAAAAATTTAGATTTTAATTAATATTGTGAAATATTTCACAACTTTTTGTAATAAAATGTTAACTTGAAGAAAACATTTCATAAATTTAAATTATGGACAAAATTATGAATGAATAATTGTATTAGTGATTTAAAGTGTTTTTATAAAAAAATTTGAGAGAAAATTTAATGAAAAAGTTTATTCAGAATTATGTAAAAAATAATAATTTATAAAATATAAGAATGCAGATTGAAATGTCAGCATATGCTCGGACGATGGATATGAATATAGGTGAGTTAAAATAGATTAATTTTTCCAAAATCTCATGAAATTTTTAATAAAATATTATGTTAAATTCAATTTTATCATCACTTAATTATTAATCTTTCTACAAAATTTTATAAAACTAAAATGAATTAAATTTTTCAAAAATTTGGTTTCAAATATAATTTCACTAAATTAATTCAATCAAAAAATTATTTTACATTACTAAAAATTTAAGAAAGAAAAATTAAATAAAATTTACAGAGTCTGAAATCTTTATTAATTTTAACTACAAATAAGTAAAATTCAACTAAATTTACTCGAATAAATTTACATAAAAGTTAATTTGAAAAATTTTACTCGAATAAATTTACTTTTTAAAATATTTTTAATTATTAAAATGGTTTTCTGATAAATTACATAATAAAATCGTAATAATTTAAAAATGAAAAGGACAATTTTGGTAGTTGATGACGCATTTCAAAGGATCTTTCATACACTACATTAAGAAATTTTTTCAAATTTCGCAGTCGTGTGAAAGTCTAGAAAAAGTGTTATAGAGCATGAGAAATCAATAATTGAGCGTAAATTTAACATCAAAATCGTTATAACTTAAGAATGAACATAAGAAAACTGACTTAAAAGGTTATGCTTTTTTTTTTGCTTTTTGATATAAATCATGAGAATCAGTGAACTTTATTCGAGCAAAAATTTCAAATAAATTTATTTGAGTAAAATTTTTCAAATTAATCTCGGGTAAATTTATTCGAAATTTTTATTTGATTAGTTTTCGTTGTTTTTTATTTGAAATTTTTATTCGAATAAATTTCATTTGATTTTTACTTGTTTGTGAATCGATTTTCGGACACTGGAAATTTCATAACATTTTAATTTAATTGTCTTTCATAATGTATTGAAATTTTTCTTACAATCCTTTTAGTCTGAATGTAGGATAACTTTTTGAATGAGTCTGATATGGCAAACTTTTTTAATTAAAATACAATTTTCTGTTTAAATTTTTCTTTGATGAAACCATGATATAATATATTGAATTTCTTCATTAACAATGCTACTTAGCAATAACTTTTTCAATTCAACTTTACTTTGATACATTTTTAAAATTACCACAGAAAAGTACTTTATGAGAAAATAAAATGCAACGAATTGTTTGTTTTGTCAATAAATTCATTAACTTTCATCAATAAAATATTTAAATTTTATAAACGAAAAATTTCAAAATTTTATCATCATTTTTTAACTTTACTGTATCATTTTAAACGAACTTAGTCACAAAATGCTTTTTAAAATATTCTCGAATTTCTTTAAACATCGTTTCTGCTTAAAATCTCTTATTACCGTGACTTATCGTCTTTAAAAATTATCTCAAACGTTTTTCTTTGTCCTCATCTTTGTCTCAACTTGCTTTGTTTATTTCATAAGAATTATGTTTCAACTGAAGAGATTGAATTTCAAATGACTCAGAATATTCTAGTCTAATAAAGTTTTACGTGATTTGATGAAATCATTATAATTTCTGTTGCTCTTGCAATTTCGTTATGTTGTATAATTGGATTGAAAGAAGTTTATTGTATAAAATAATTTCTTTAATTCATTAAATTTTAATTTGTCATCAATTTCAATCAATATTTTGAAAAGTCATATCTACTAAAAATATTATTTTCTGCCTTTAAAATGGTAACTTAAAAATTCTGATCATGTCAATTAAATATAGGGTAAAAGCATATAATTATCGGTCTAATTCAGAAACTTTATAATCAAATTGAATTTTCACACTTATCACTTGTTCGATTTCAATTCGGATTGAATTTTTGTATGTAGAATTTCGAGATCTTTTATTTAAAACACTGTTTATCACTACATGTCAATGTAATTTATCACAATTTCATTTTGTTTGTGGAATGTAATTACCGGTCTAAAAAATTTAACTATCGTTCTATTAGAATTTAATTATCGGTCTAATTGTTTTGATTCTAAATTTTTCACTTTAAAATACTTTATATAATTTCACTGATTTGTATTCACTATATCTATGCAGCAAAAGTAATTCCCATGCGATTACAAAGAAGATAACAATTTAAATAAAGAAAAATTAAGAATTTTAGAAATTGGAAATATTTTGAACGCGTTTTGCTGCAGTCGTTAGTAAAATTGTTACGCGATTTTCACCTAAATTTGTAAACAAAAATTAGAACGATAATAATATTCTTTAAGACCGATAATTATATGCATTCATATTTCGTGTATTTTAAGTCATTAAATCGTGATAAATTGACAAGTGAGTTATTGAAATAAATATTTTAGTTCATTTTCATTCTAGTAATAGTGAATAATTGACACTTGGAAAGGTTTTAGTGTAATACATAAATCATTTAAAATTGGCAAGCTTTTTCCAAAAATTTTTGAAAAACAGTTTTCGTCAAATTTCACTCAAAATATAGCTTCAAAAGCAATGATTAAATGGTAAATAGTGATTAAAATTGATTTACAATAGTTTAAGTTCATTCGATGAGTGATTTTAGTGAGTTTTATGCATAAAATCAT
>JACWBX010004036.1:4853-17969 GCA_014622435.1 Polypedilum pembai
TACTATTCTTTCTTGAACTAGTAAAAGAAGCTGGTTTACTCATAAAATAAACTTCATTTTATAGTATTTTGCTTTAAAACTTTAAAAAATTAATTTGTTTTTCACAAAATTTATTTTTAAAAACGCGAAAATATTCGAATAACAGAGAAGAACTGTGCAAATAATAAAAATTTTAAATCTTAACAGACAAGATTCTCGATTAATAATGCCAAAGTATTAATTTTTGCCAAATAAAAATCAGTTAGTAAATTTCAAAATGTTTTCGGAATCTGAAAAAAATTTCATGTTTTTCGTCTGTTGGGAAAAGTTGTTTCCATCTTTTTTCATTAGTAGGAATAAATGCATAATATTGATCTAAATTTTCTCATGTGGAAAAGATTTTGTTAATTTATAGAGTCATAAAAAGTGAAGGAAGTGTCTAAACTTGTAGTGAAATGTCATTAAAAAATGAAATGATAAAAATTTGTTGAGTTTTGAATTTTGTATACGTTTCTGAAATTTTTCTCAAGATTTCATTACAGTTTTTATTTTGCTCAAGACTAAAAACATTTTCTTATTATAAGTTTCTACGAATAACCAAAAATTATCATAATAAAAAAAATTATTGCGTGCAACAATCCATCACTTAATTTTAAACACCATAGAATTAAAGCTTGTCAATTACACATTCACATATAACGTTATCCAGCTGTACTAAATCTTTTCACAGACCTCCCACATTAATAAAAGAAGAAATGAAATTACATCCATCTTGTGATTACTGATTATTGTTAGAAGCGTGCGCTCTCTACAATTATATGAAATTAAGAGGGGAAAATGCATAAATGCGTCTGTGATAAATGTTTAATATTGGAAAATTTACTTCTATGAAACTATTTTAAATAAGTTTTTCTCATTTATGTGCTTGATACAGCTTCTAAAGTAGAAACTTTATTATGATAAGCAAAAAATGTATATTTTGCTTTTGAGTGTGAATAAATATAATGGAAAACGTACAATTTATGCCATAATGGCTTATAATTTACACTCATTTACAATTATCTCAGTTTTTTTCTTTCATTCAAAGAAGCTCTTTACTAATTTTTTTATTTTGTGTAGTGACAGTTGTAAATTTGATTAAGTTTTAGTCTGAATTTATTATGTAATAATAGTATTATTTTCAATAAAATTTTTATAAAGTTGTGTTTATTTTCAGTAAAAATTAAATTTTTCAAAACAAAATTTGTTAGAAAATACAAAAGTCAAAATTTTATTACATGGAATCAACTGAAAATTGGTAAAATTCTTTTGGATATATAATCCACGCCTCAAAAAGATCCTTTTTGATCATAGCTTACGTTTTACTCACATAATTAGAATGAGCGAGATGAAAGAGAAAAAGTTTGACAACACTGCTTGGCTTAATTTTTGAATTTCAAAGGCAATGCTGAGCTAAAATTGGATGAAGACATTCAAATTGAAATGGTTCATTGACTACATGTCATTATCACTAAAAATTTTGCTGATAATTTTTTCTACACTTTGAATTTGTTACTCTGACTAAAAAGTCATTTTTGACGATTTTGAATAAAATTTAGATTTTCAGTCTGTGTGCCTCAATATAATTTGATGTGAGAATGAAAAGAAATTTTAATTGATAAAGTTAAAAGAATTTTAATTAAGTTGACAAGAATAACAAATTTATTTTCGTATGTGAAAAAAGTGAACGTGAACTGAGGTGAAAAGTGCATAACCCTACTCGTCGTATCTCCAGATTGCTTAAATTTCTTTTCTTTCTCGAATGTGCATCATATGTGTTTTTCGTAGTCAAAATCTAAATGCTTCTACTGCTATGTTTATTACTTCATTGATGGTGTGCTTCTGTTCCAAAAATAAAATTAAAAAAGAAATGAGACCCAGAATTTGAATCAAAAAGATGAAATTTCTCATGAAGGAAGATGTATATTAAAAAACAAACTCTTTTTAACATATATTTTTGAGCGAATACAATTTTAATTGATAATTCAATTTGTTTTTCAAATTTTAAACTCTCGATTTTACTTTTAATGTGTTCAAAATATTTTTATTAAGTCAAAAAAAATATTTCTCTTAATTAAATTTCATCTTGTTGCTTCTCAAACTCAAAACATATCGCATCTCATAAAAGATTAATTTAATAAAGTGTTGCTGTTATGTTTATGTATGTTTTGCTCTTGCACTCACTCTCTTTGTTATATTGATGATCTGCAACATATTAATGAAAGATCTGTTTATGCTGAAATGAGAAAGATATGAAGAGGAAAAGAAACGAAAAAAAGCAAATTTTTGCATGCATTTTTATTAACAGATGCTTGCATTCTCGTATTTATGTTTATGTATTTAGCCCTTTTTGAGTGGTTCTGAAGAAATTTTTTATGTCTCCTTTGGGCCTCTTTTCTTTTCATTTTCATAAGTTCATTCTTCGAAGAAGATGTGCATGCGAGAGAAAGAAAGAAAAAAATTATTTTTTAAATATAATTTCCCTTTTATTTTGTCTCTATTTTTATGCTCATGTGTTTTGTTTTAATTTATTAACTCGAATTGCATCATCACATTTGATATGTGTCAGAATATCTCATATATTCACCTTCTTTTACTTGTCTTCATTTAGAAAGTGAAAATTTAATGATGAATTAAAATAAATCAAATAATTTTAAATATTTATTGAAGAAAGTAAAGATATTTAAAACAATAATAATAGAATTTTCTTAATTGCGACAAATTTAAGAATAAAAATTGTTCTCGCTTGACATGAAGAATTTTTTTGATCAAAATTTACAAAATGAAGTATAATTTTGATGATCTTTATATAATCAAAAAGATATTATATTGATATATTTATATGTTTTCAAAACTTTCTCGTGATACACAAATTAGATTTAGAATTATCTTCAGATCAAAATTGAAAGATAACTTTTGTGAAAACTGAAGTAAATTAGTTTTGATGCAATTAAATTCATTCAACACATGAACATTTATTTCATTTCTTTTACTAACATGTGTTTAAACATATGTATGGGAGAGAAAATGTGAGAAAAAAACAAATTCATCATTCAAAATGCTGCTGAGCTGACTGTCCGGCTTTTAAAAGATTTATTTAAATTTATTTTTTTAAATGCATCTAGATTAAAAACATAGAAGGAGATTTTGTATTATTATTATTGCATGTTGTATAATTCAAGTCTGATCAATTCATTGCAATGTTTACATTAATCCATTTTAAGTTTTAGCGGTTTTCGTTTCTAAACATTTCTCTTATTACACCATTTAGGAAGCGTGATCTTTCACAAGTATATTCATCTTTTTTTCTTTCTTCCCGGAATTTCTCGCTAATGAACAACAAACTGCAACTGCAAATCGATTTTATTAAAGTGATGAGTGATCTTATGAATATGAAACTTGACGGAATATTAAGAGCAGCATTTTAAATATAATTCTCCCTCCTCATTCCCTTTTTTCTTTCTCGCCATACGATCAAAAAGAATGAAATAAATAAATTTTCTCAAAGGAGTAGATACTTGAATAATTTGACTTAAATCAAGTGGATTTAATTTTTTTTAAAAATGTATTTATAAAAAAATTGATGAAAGTCACTTGCCCGGATCAGTTGACTTAAGCGCATTTTTGACGCCCAGATCAGTGACATTGCCGATTTCAAAATAAAAGAATCTTTTATGAATTTAATTTGTTTTATTAGTTTAGAGTGGCCTGAAAAAATTACTTTATGTTTAAAGTTCATGTATTCGAATTACTAATGGCTTATGATGAGATGCATATAACTCATAAATAAAAACTTCAGCATTATAATTTTTGATTCGTCCGAGTATTCCATCAATTGTAGTTCCAGTATTCGTTGTCGACTCGCGTAAAGAATGAAGTCTTACATCGAATAATCGAATCATGTATGCTTCGATTTGATTACTGGATTTCAATTTCAAATCACCGAAAATAATTAAATTCTGCCTTACTTTTCGAAATCTCGAGTTAATTAAAACTAATAAGTAAAACTAAAACTGTTTTCTATACAAGTATTCACAATTTCTCGAGTAATGCAAACATTGACAGCTTTCTAACTAAGCGATAAGCCAGTAACTCGACAGCACAAATCAAAAGCAAAAAACCGTAAGTCTCTAACTATTGTAGTTTTCGAGATCTCGAAGCAGCCGAACAGCCGAGCAAAGTAAAATTATAAACTGCATTTTCTATACAAAAATGCGCTAAAAATTTGTCAATTTTTCTTCTATGAATTTGATATTGTTAGATTTATGTGCTCAAAATATAGATTTTAAAGTAAAATTGAAGGCTTAAAACTATTTACGAACTTCAAAAATAAAGTTTTTAACTTTTTGACAAAACTCAAGTTTTAATCAAGTTATTTAAGTCTCAAATTAAATTAGGTAAAATTTAAATAAAAAGCTAAGTGTCTACCTCTTGATTTTCTCATTCTGCAGACAAGTGCGGCTCGTTGTGAGTTCTTTTTTGAAGCTTCACTTAAGTCATTTTATATAATAGAATTAGTTTTTCAGAAAATATGTAAAAATAACATAATTGTAATGGAATTAAAAGTATTGTAAAAGATTCAATTCTCTTATCAAAAATTAGTTCTTTCTTTCCGGAAATACAACTCATAAATATTTTTTATACATATATAATAATATGCAGTGAGGAAAAAATGTTTTATGTTGTGAAAAATAAAATTTTAAAATTTCATTAAGTGAGAAGTCTAGTGATTCTTCTAATATGACGGTAACAAGTAAGACTTATCATTTATGACCCAGTCACATACTTACTCGCGAGTGTTTTCAATTCGCATCTTTTTATATGTTACAATTAGACGATGAGCTAAAAGGTCATCGAAGCATGGTCGTCACTCATGATAAGAGTGGAGTTCTTTCGACAAATACTCAAATTATTTGTCTTCCAAAGGCATCACTTTTTTATGAGAGAGAGAGAGAAAGAACAGCAAGTAAGGAAAAAACTTGATTTTTATTTATGTGAAAAAGAACATGAAAAAAGTGAAGAAGATTTATGTGTACAAGCGAGTCTCTTTTTGGCATAATATGAAACAGCAGGGAGAAGGCAAAATACTGATTTTTAGCTGAAAAAAATTTATAAGTTTAGCGTACAAGTATAATAATAGTAATATGCTCATTAAGTCATAAAAAATTTTGCATTTCCTCCATTTAATCACACAAAACTATTTTCACAGATACAGAATGTGTTTTTGCATTTTATTTTTCTTTATCATAATCTTTCTTTTCAATTTGAGTAGTAATCATGTCAGCGGGTGTGTGGGGGCAAAAAAAAAAGATATCTCAAATATGCACTCATTTAATGAGCTATGCCTTCCTCTTACAGCAGCAAGAGAATACAATGAGTTTTGATTTTAATCAATTTTGAAAGAATTTTATTTGTTTGAACTAAAATATCCTGTGTAATTTTTTAATAAGGAAAAAATCGTTGAACTTTTTTCATTCTATAGCAAACGAATAATTTATTTAAAAAAATGAATGAAATATGAATGAGCTCACTTGTAACTGATAAGAATTAAAAAATTATTTCATAATTTTAACAGCTCACACTAGGAGATTTTTTTAAAACTTCATTCACTCAGTCAAGAGTTCACAAATGTCACATAAAATATTCAAGGCTAAAAATTGAACTTTTTTTCCTATCTGTTGCATATATGACAAAATAATTGCTGATCAATCATCAAGTGAAGTTTCAGAATGTTGAAAAATAATATTTTATCGCAATCGCAGCAAATTTTTGCATTTTCCAACTGCTATGCATATGCAAGTGTATCATATTCCTGTTCATTTGATTCTTATCAATTTTCAGACAAATATTTAAGCAAATTCAAAGCATTTTTGCTCTAACACTAAATTGTTATCCAAAATTCTATCATCAATTTAATTAGAAGCATGAAGCAAAAAACAAAGAAAAATGCAAGAATTTAAGAGGAAAAAACTTTTTTGTTGCTTCGCTTCTAGATATAACTTCGGCTGCATACATTCTTGATTTGAACATCACCCGAAGTTGACTTCGTTAAGTTTAATTCTATTTTTCCTTTTATTTATGTTGCAATCGTTTGCCACAACTCGCAGTGATCTTTTTTTATTAAAATGTGTTCATTTATAATTTTTACTGATAACTCTAATTCTTTCAGTACATCTATCAATTGATGAAATATTGTTTAAAGCAAAGTCAGGCAGATTATTAAATGAAATAATTGCGTATTCATTGAAAAGCTGCATATCAAAGAAATTTTGTGTATAAATTTTATTTTTTGAATTTTATATTTATTCAAATTTAGACATATTTATATCAATATAGCCCTTTTTTTAGTGTCCTAAATTTCGGAGCATATCTTTATAAATTGAATTAAAAATCCAACGAATTCTAAATAAATAAATATCTAATTTTTAAAAGAGCTTCAATGTCTTTTTTATGCCTTTTTGAGAGAAACTCATAATTAAAACTTACAAAATTACAAATCCATGTTAAAATACAAGTTTTCGTTGCAAATCACATGGATCATATCAAAATTATATTTTACACTTAATTTGATATATAAATAAGATTTAGTATGCTCATTTAAAAAATATTAATTGAAACTTGAATTTAAATATAATAAGCGAACAATTTTTCAACTAAAAGAACACTGACAACTTTCCTGACACGAAGTCTATGCGAAGTGCTTAATACTTAGAAAGATTTAATTTCATCAAACGACGATCAGTTCAGTTCGTGTTCGGCGGTCCACTTGACAAGATTGAAAAACTCCGTGGTCTCGCGCTCGAGAAAAATTATCAACATATTTTTTTAGTGATAATAAGTATATTATAAATTATTTGCTGAGATTGCGGACAAACGGAAGAAGAAGAAAAAATTAATTTTTTTGTGGAGCAAGAACAAGAAAGAGTTAAATGCTCGTTAGTTTTAAATTACTTTTTGTGTGTTCATAATTTTAATGGAGTATTTTATGCAGCAAAAATTAAATAAAGGTTAATTTTTAAGCAACGAATTAAGAAAATTCGTTATCTGTGATTTTAGTGAACCAAAAAATTTTAAATTTAAAGAAAATTATCAAAAAAGAGCCCTGATGATGGGCTCAAGACAAGTGGTGGCCAACAGAATGGCAAATCCACAATCATGGTGAGAAATTTGTTATTTATTCGCTGAAAAAATTTAAATTTATTCGTGTAAATTGTTTGCGAGAATATAAGAGAGAGAAAATTTCAAATTAAATAAATTGGAATAAGGATTAAGTGTTTACAGCCTGCACGGATTACGAACATTAGCATTTTGGATTAAATCAGTGATTTGTGATAAATTTCTTGCATTTTTGAATTTAGTGATTAATTGTGAAAAAAATTTAAAATCTTGAAAATTGTTAATTCATGGCCTGTAAAATGCAAGAAAATTAAGGAAATATATAAAAGAAAAAAATTGGCAACGCAGCATTTGCTATGATAGAAATTATAATGATGATCATAGTTCAGAAAGGAAGTTTATTAATGAGTTCAACTGATAAGCTTAAACACTAGAAATGAACAATTGTTGATTGTTTATGAAAAAATTAAAAAATATAAAATTTAATATATTAGAATTTTTTGAAAAATAATTGGTGAATAATAAAAAAATGTGTGAAAGTAATAATATATTTAAGACTTTAATGATGGCATAAAATGGAAAATCTTAGTAAAAAGTGAAAAATATTTTTTAATGAAAATATTCAAAGAAATGTAAATTTTTTTTTTAAATTTAATTTTTAAAAATGATGATCTGTGAAAAATATGGTGATTAGAAAATTAATCTTGTGTTTTTAAAATAATGATGAACTGAAAAAATAATATAAATGCATTCGTTGTGAACCATAAAAAATTTTCATTAAAATTAAATTTATTAAGCAAAATTTTAATAAATTTTAAATAATAATTTTATGGTAGTTTAAAAAATAATTTTTTACCAAAATTTAAATTTTATAAAAACTCTATTTAATGTTTTATAAAATATTTTGTGGAAAAAATTTTATAATTTTCTCTGTGAATAATAAATTGAAAATTGAAATTTTATTATAAAATTTAAAATTATTAAGCAATGAAAAATATTTGAATAAGCAAAATTTTGAATAAAGTTTTATATAATTTGAATTTTTGTGAAAATAAAATTCAGAAAAGTGCAAAAAGTTTTTTTTATTAACTGCGTACGTTAAAAAGTGTAAATTGTTTTCGAAAATGAATAAATTAATTATTATTTGACTCAAGTTTTTACTGAATATTATTTCATGGTAGAAAAGTTAAAAAAAATGAAAAATGTTTTGTTTTGAAGAAATAATTGATGATAATAAAAATATAGTAATAAATTCACAAAATTTTGAATTTATAAAATGTTATATTATAAAAATTTGTTAAAGATCAAATAAATTCAAATTATTTAAACTTTTTGAGAAAGTTTTTAGAAAATTTTCATTCAAGATGAAATAAATTGAATAAAATACTAAATCTCTTTTTGGACTGAAATTAATACTAAAAAGTTGTAAAAGTGTATTTATTTCGTTACAAATTATTTTATGAAAATTAAAAAATTTTGTTTGAATTTTTTGTGTTTTGAAGAAAATCTGTTTTATTGGAAAGATAAAATTTTCAAAAAAATCATTTCTAATTTTTAAAATTGAACGAATTTTTCTGTCCATTTTCACTATTAGAAATTTAGAAATAATTAACACAATCTTAATTTCGCCTTGTTTTCAATCTAAGTCTAGAAACTGTAGTTAAACTGATAACTTTTACTTTTTGCTAATTAATTTAGAAATTTTCTAAAATGTATTTCAGAATTTTGAATGAGCTTAAAAAATTATTATAAAAAATTTTCAACTCATCTAAAACACATTCAGAAAATTTATTTTAAAACTCTTTAAAGCTTTTTAAAATGAATAAAAGAGTTTGAATAAAGTTTTCAAAATACAATTGGTAAATTTAACAAAATTTTCAAAAAAAAATTGCATATACCATCTAAATTAATAAAATTTTACATTCCAAATTTTAAATAAATTTTTACACTTTTTAAAAATAAAGTCGGTTTTTTTTAAAAAAAAATGTATATATACTAAAAATCTAGCCAAATGTATAGAGCAAAAACAATTTTTTCACTTATTGAGATCAGTAAAAATGATATCATTTATAAAACTTTTTGCAATCAAAATTTTCAACCTATTTTTTTCAACAAAATTAAAGTTTTAAACTTTTTGTTTTCCGGATTTTGTAAGGATAAAAAATATTAAACAGAATTGTTTATTAATGAAATTTTTTCAAATCGAAAGCATAAATAAAATTTATGTGGTGTAGTCATTTTTCAGTGATCTCATTTGGTGAAAATATAATTTTTATTATATTTTTCCATTGAAAAATTAAAATAAGAACTTTCTAAAAAAATTAAACCTTTGATGAACTTGCAATAAAGTCTACGGAAAATTAATTTCCATTCGATAATGATTTTTAATGAATTTATTAAACAGTAAACACATTGCATAATAAAAATTATTTGTTAAAATAGTTTTTTAAATAATTTATTAAACAATTTTTCGACAATCTTAATTTATAAAATTTCGTAAATTAAATAAAAATTGACATATACAGAAAAATTTAAAATAAAATTTTATGAATTTAAATTTTTGTGAAACAATTATTAAAATATTTTTTGTAAAACTACAAAATCGATGAATATGAAAAATTCAGATAAATATATAAAAAGTGAATAATGAAAAAAAAAATAATAATTTTATCACATGAAAAAAGTGGACTGAATGAAATATTTTTAATTTATTTCATGTCAAAGAACATTTAAGAAAATTGTGTGAAGTGATTTTAAATTTTAAAAAAATTAATGAATTTTGTAAGACTTAAAATAAGTTATGGACAATAATTTGTGAGTAAAAAATTTGACAAATGACTAATTCATGGGATGATTTTCTTTTAAAAATTAGTGTGAAATTAGAAAAAAAGAATAAAAGTTTTTATTTAAAAATGCTAAGAATTCAAACGTCCTTGAGAATTTTTTGGTCGAATGTTGACACTGCAACGTCAGAAAGTTGAATGATCTGCTTGAATGATTTTGAAACAAAATGAAAAATGAAATCCACCCCATACCACCACATGCAAAAAACATACAAAAGCAAAAGCCGATCATTTTTTAAACTAGTATTTGTGTTGCAATCCTTCGGAAAATTTTTTCTCATTCTCTCAGCAACGAAATTTACCGAATGTTTATTCAATTTTATTTTCTCTTTTTTCTCTTACGCGAGCACGTGACACGAAGTTTAGTTTATATTTTATATTCATTCACAAAATGAATAAAAATCAGACATAAGCGATAGAGAAGAAGAAGAAAAAAAAAACAATTTGTAATTCATTCATTCATATGAGTTGCTGTTATTATTGTTTGCAGGTGGTACTTAGCATTATTAATCTCATTTATGATTGTAAATACAAGTGCTCAAATGTGGAATGAAGTGGAGAGTAGTGGAATAGGTTTAACAGGAAGGTCAAGGAACAGGCAGCCATTTAGAGAAAATATACAAAGAGTGCCAGACTCTTATGATATTGTAGATACTGCCAGTGCACAAGTCAGAGGCCCACCTGCTAAAAATTGTACAGGCTCTGGCTGTTGTATACCAAAATGTTTTGCAGAAAAAGGAAATAGAGGATTGCCAGGTTCTGTAAAAGAAATTATTTAAAGAGAGAAAATGTTTCATTATTATTATTGCAGTATGGGACCAAATCGAAAATTTTTTCTAAAAATTATTTTATTGTTGAATCTTGTAGAGCACAATTAGACGATTCCAAAATGGTAGAAATCATAATTTTTGGACTTACTGTTCTCGAGATATCGCTATTCTAGTGTTTGAGCAAAGGTTTAAATTTTTAAGAATTTTGCATTCACTCAAATCGCTCTAGCTTAGTCAAACTTTAATCAATTGAGCTCAAATCTTTTTTATTTAATAGAACTTTCAGTTCAGAAAATGCTAAAAACAGCTCTCTAATACGATTTTTTCCTCTAAAAATCTCATTCACTTCGCTATAGCTCCTCATAGAAAAAAAGATTTTCACAAATAGTTTTCGTTATTTTAAAGCTCTAACAAATATCTCGAAACGGTTTTGGAATTATAAGAAAAGCGATTTTTGCAGTTTTTCGATTTTTCTCTATTTAAACTCATGTAAAAACTGATGTTAATCGTGCGGCTTCTATTTTATTACTGATTTTAATAGAGAAAAGCTCAAGCTTTAAGAATATGTAAAGAAAAGTGGGTCAATCGACCCGCCTAAATGGTTAATTTTTCAAAAAACTGATGTCACCTACTTTCGTTTTAAAAGTTTTTGATTAAAATTTCCATAAATTCATGGAGTTTATTGCTTAAAGCTTATTATTTTATAATTCTATATTAAATTCTGATCTTTTGATACATAATACGTCATACTTTATCTAAAAATTAAGACTTAAGAGCCAAAAACTTGATTTTTTAGCTTAAAATTTGCATTCTATGAGCTTTAATCACCTCAAACTTTGTCAGAATATGCTGTTTCTTTTACAGAGGCTGGACTTTTTTTTACATAATTTTGGCTCGTAAAAAACAAAAAAAGGAAAAATTTTCATTTTAGGTCGAAAATTGAAACTTTAATTTTTTACCTCTCTTTCAGTTATCATTTTTGACCTTTATTCTTGACTTTGAAAGGCTCTAACTAGAAATTTTGCTTCTAAATTGTTCCTAAACTGTTGATTTTTCATTAGCTTTAGTTAATATCTTTCTAACAAGACCAAAAATAGCATAATCGCCACAGTGGGCCAGAAATTTTAAAATTTGGAACTCTAAAACGGGTAAAAACTTTTTTCTAAGTGCTATCGTTCCTGAGATATGATCATTTTTGTATATTGTTAAAAATGAGCTTATTGGTTCACTTAAACAGCTCTAACATGAACAAATCTCAACCGATTGAGCTCAATCTTTTTTCAAACGATAGATATTTGTTTTATAAACATTTTGATGTATAATATGTGTTGTTTTGTTAAGTATTTTGATCACTAAATACACAAGAATAGTTAAAAATACCTATTTATAAACAAACGGTTGTTTTTGCTTTGCTCTAGCTCCTCATAGGAATATGAAATTTTTATAAAAATTATTTTAAAGTTCATATCGAAATGTATATTGAGGCGGAATTTCAGATTTTTTAACCAAGCCGTTTTTAAATTATGAGTTAATGAATATGAATTAAACGGTCATTTTTACGATTTTTATTAACTTTTTTGACTTTAAGCTGCTCAAAAATGTGTTTATAAGTCTCGGGTATGAGATTTTTTTGTTTTATCTTAAAGTCCTAAATAATAAAAATCTTTTAAAGTAAAATTTATGAAAATACACGTGCAACAACAAATTTTACAGTCGAAAAACTAAAGATATACAAAGTGCTGCAAAATTCAAAACATCAATTTTAAAAATACTTGCGAGCATTTTCATTCAGATTTTTGATGCTTTTCTTAATTCTCATAGCAATTTTAACATTTTAAAACAAAATTGAAAAAAAATGAGTGAAAAATGATCTTTTTAGAGCTAAAAATTCGATTTTTAAAATTAAAAATAAGCTATAGTCAACTTCGACAGCTCATAATTCAGCTAAATCTTGCTCGATTGAACTGGTTTTGGTCTCGTTCGATAGGTATTAAATAGAACTAACGAAAAACCAACAAAAATTGGTAGCTTTAACAGCAAACTTTCATTTTAAGCCTGCCATAGTCAAAATTTAAGGTCAAAAATGTTCAGTTGAAGAGACAAAAAAAATCGAAGATTCTTATTTCGAGCTAAAATTGACTATTTCACATAATTTTAGGACGCGGTAAACGAAAAACGCAAAAAATTTTTGAATTTTTTCAATTTTGACATCACAAACCACAAAAAACGAAAATTTTAAAAATCGTTGGTTTTTCGTTAGTTCTATTTAATACCTATCGAACGAGACCAAAACCAGTTCAATCGAGCAAGATTTAGCTGAATTATGAGCTGTCGAAGTTGACTATAGCTTATTTTTAATTTTAAAAATC
>JACWBX010004037.1:0-14798 GCA_014622435.1 Polypedilum pembai
AAATTAGGGTTCGGAATTATGCAGATAAGAAGAAGAAGTATGCGCATAATTTTCTTCTTCTTATTGATTTTTCCATACAAAAATGAATAAGAAGAAGAAAATTATGCGCATACTTCTTCTTCTTATCTGCATAATTCCGAACCCTAGTAAAAATAAATAAATATTTAGACTACTTCAATTTTAGAGAAAACAGCTTGTATCATACTCAAAATTAACACAAGCTTTTCACTCTTAATTATTAAGCTATATAAAAACCAAACCAAAGAATTTCAATCAATTAGTTTTATGTCAGTGATAATTTAATTACTTTCCGATTAAAATTAAAAAAATCAAAAGTGATAATGCTTAAAAGCTCCAAAAAAGTTTTTGCATTTTAGTCAATACTAAGGGGAAAACAGATTTGATGAAGGAATTTTTGTTCGTTAATATTTACCCTAATAGTATCAATATACCGTTAGGGAATTCCAAAAAGCCCGCGACATTCAGTTATAATTATTCGAAATTATTGAAAATACAAACAAAAAACTTAAATAACAACCAAGAAATAATAGAATACTTCAATACGCGATTTAGCCGTTAAAATTCAAATTATAGGGGAATGCCAACAAAAAATGCTTTGGAATTCCCCTAAAACTGCTTTTTTGAATGAAAAATTTAAAGAAATCACTGAATATTCATATTAACTGTGCTTTAAATTGTAGTTTATGACTCAATATTTCTTTACAATTAGATAAGAAATGAAAATAAATAGAAATTCATAGTAAAATTAAGTTTTAAAAGAAATTTTGTAACGGTTTCGAAAAAATTGAATAAAATTTGATTCAGATTTTGGATCAAAATTTATCTGCGTGAAATATTCTATTATTTCTTGATAACAACAATTATTTATGTTCCTCGATATAAGTAAACTAATACAGACTTCAATTTTCATCATTTCAGCTTAAAATTTGAATTATTTTGTTTTTATTTCAAAAACGTATTTTGAAAATTCAAAAATTTAAAATATTTTTTTGAAAAAGGTTGTGTGAAAATGCGTTTAAATTTTTTTAACGGTCAAATTTTCGAGTAAAACTCCTAAGATGTTTACCAAAAAAAATTTTTAATGTAGAAATTTGTAACGCTAATTTCTAATTTGTATTAGTAGTAGAAACACACTCATGAAGTAAAAGAGAAATTAGAAGTTTTAGAAAAAAATTTTGCCTCATTCACTTTTTGTTTATTTTCGTCAAATTTTCGCTTCTTTTCGTCAACTTATTTGCTTCTTTTCGTCAATTTTTTTGCATCTTTCGTCAAAGTTGTTTTCCCCTAGTCAATATTTGAGAAAAATAATAAAATAAAAAGGCAGATTTTAAATTCAATTTAGTTTATGAATTATTACATTCAAAAAATACGTTTCATTCATCCATATGTCCTTATTTATTAATTTCATATTCATTATTATATTTCGTTAAAAAAATAAGTAAGAGAGCTTTTAAAGTTTCTTAATGTGCGCACACACTGAACATTTAAAGCTTGATTGATTCATAAGAAAAATTAGAAAATATTACAAATCAAGAGATAGGAAATGAATAAAAGGAGGAAAAAAATTTTCACGACCAATAAGAATGATTGAAATTAAATTAAATTTTCTTTCTCAAATCTAATTTCATTCATGACGTCAACAGAAATGATTTTTTTTTTATAAGAAAAAATGAGAATAAATTACAAATGAAAAACGATTGATTTCTAAGTAATCTACTAGATTAAAGAAGTAAATGAAAAAAATGTCAAATAATAAGTAGATACAATACTCTGAGTTTCACTGAAAAGACACATAAAAATCAGTAAATATTCAAGAAGTACGAGAGAGAGATTCAACTTATATATGTTTTTTTAGTGAAAATTAAAATACAAGGAAATAAGAGGAGGTAGCAAGAGTTCACAGATGTGATTTTTCATCATGTATTTTGTATAGATGTGATTCAACAACAACATCAATAGAAATTATATTAAACAGGTATTCTCATGTAGCGGTAGAAAATTTGTAAATAAATGATAAAATTAAGAAATAACAGAATATTTTAATGTGTAATTTTTAACCGTTAAAATTCAAATTTCTAGGGGAATGCTTTTTTGATTTTAAAAAAATTCCCCTAAAAGTACTTTTTTAGAATGCAAAAATTTAAGTAATCATTGAAATTTCTTACTAATTGTTTGCTAAATTAAAAATGAAAAATTCATAGCAAAGAAAATTTTGTAACGATTTTTTAAAATTCAAATTTCAAGATCAAAATATTCTATTATTTCTTGGTTAAAATGATATCGAGGCAAAGAAAGAAAGTTTGTAAATTATGTTCAGTGTTTTTACCTCAAAATAGAAAAATTTTCAAAATTTTGTTTTTTATTATAGAAAGCTCATATGGTCTAAATTAAAATTGTTTTAAAGTTTTTTTGCTTTTTCAACTTTTTAAAGAAAAAAGGGTTTAGAGACAGATACTTGTTGTTACTACAATATAGCAAATAGAAGAATTGTGTGTAGTAAATAAGTATCGGAGCAAATTTTTTTGTTTTCATTTGAAAAACGTAAAATTAGAAGAGTGGAGGAGTAAGCGGTGTTAGTGTTAACAAACTAGTATACCTTTACGTTGATTCATGCCGCCCATCATATCACGTGGTGGTGGAGGAGGACCACGAGCACCAGGTCCTGGTCCACTCATCATTCCACCACGTCCTCGACCTTGAAGATTACGTTGAGCAGGACCACCCTGTGCATCTGCATCGGCTAGGAAATTTGACGGTACAAGGCCACGAATTCCATCCAATTCGCCCATATAAAAACCATCTTCATCCATGTCACCATAAACAAGAATAATTTGGCCAGTTTGAAAACTCAATTCTACTTGCTAAAAATTTTAAATTTAAATTAATTATTTGTTTTAACAAAGTAAGCTTTGACTCACTTCAGCGTCAACATTTGGACTAAGTTCTTGGGGATCATAATCATACAATGCTACCATACGTCGGACAGGCATATTATTGTATATTTCTCCCCATCGTTCTCTATTAATTCCTCGAACACTTGGTTGCCTTGGACCAGTATGTCCAACAGCACCATCTTCAATTTCTTGTACCATATTATGTGGTACATAACCTCGTCTACCTCTTAACTCGCCCCAATAAAATCCATCAGGATCTTTATCACCGTATACCTTAAAAATAAAAATAAAAATTTACTTAATCGTTAAATTTTAATTTGAAATTCAGTTTGCATTCCCCTTTCGAATTTTCATTTTGTAGTCCCCTAAACTTTTTTTAAAACGGTTTATTTTGAACTTACTTTAATTGTATCTCCTTCACGGAAAGGCAATTCTTCTTCACAGCTGTCAGGATTGGGACTCATTGTAAGAGGATCATAATCGAATAATGCTAAGAAATAACGAAGTTTTCGCTGTTGGGGATTTTGTTGATTTGACATTGGTCCACGTGTTTGTGATGGCTGTTGTTGCTGCTGCTGCGGTTGACCAGGTTGCATTGGCATTCTATTTTGTCCCATTTGATTCATCTGGCTCATTTGATTCATTTGATTTGGATTTTGAGGTCTCGGTCCTCTCATCATTCCTCCTTGTTGCATTCCCATGCCCATGTTGCCCATAGGTCCTTGTGGTTGCTGTTGCTGTTGTTGCATTGGTCCACTTTGCATCTAAAAAAAGGTAATTTAATTAAATTAAATAATTATTATATTTCAAACTTAAGCAGTCGTCCGTGAAATGCTTGCACAAACAAAATAAATGCAATTAACAAACGACCATATGTGTATATGTGTTTGTGCAATATCAAAAAAAAAACTATTAGGTTAGATATTCATCTTCAAAAATATTTATTTATTATAGAGTTTATATTTGAGAGAGATAGAGTATTCTTACAATTGGATAAAGTTTAAAGTATTAGTAAAAATTTGAAATGTTTATTTAATAAAAAATTAAATAAAGAAAAGTCTTTTTTTGTCTTAATCAGGAGAGAACGCGGAGAAAAATATTTTATAAGTAGCTTAAAGTTTGCTTTTATAAAGTCAAATTTATAAGCTTTAAAAAGAAATTTTTTAGTTTTATAAGCTTTTTATAAGAATTATAACAGTTTTATAACAGTTTTTAATTTTTTATACCACTTAAAAAATTCCTTTTAGCGCTTATAACTTTACCTTTACAGATATAAAAATCTAATATCTGTAATAAAACTGTTATAATTCTTATTAAAAAAACTTTATAACAGTTATAAAACTGTTATAATTGTCATAAAACTATTATAATTGTTATAAATAAATTTTTACCACTTGAAAAATTCTTTTTTAGAGCTTATAAATTTAACTTTAAAGGGACAAAATTTATGCCAATTATAAAATAATTTTTCTCCATGAAGTGAAAGAAACAACAATAATTCTAAAAGAAGACAGGAAGGTAAACCATTTAAAATGTAGTAAACTAAACTAAGAGACAATTTTATTATTATTATTGAGTAATATGTGTATAAATTATTTAGCAATACTGAGATATGTAAA
Source organism: Polypedilum pembai (assembly GCA_014622435.1). Taxonomy (NCBI): domain Eukaryota; kingdom Metazoa; phylum Arthropoda; class Insecta; order Diptera; family Chironomidae; genus Polypedilum; species Polypedilum pembai. Next base: position 4,535 of record JACWBX010004037.1, read on the forward strand.
TTATAGGAAAAGTAGCAAAGAGAAAGAAATAGAAATTACAATAAACACTTCATTCAACGAACGCTGATATGCTGTTACCGCTGTCGAAGGCAAGTGCTTAATGTGTAAATTTATGTGCAACAAGAACAAGACGACATCAACTGGGAAATTTTTTATTTCAAAATGAGTCAACAAAGAACGTTGAAGAGAAAAAATAGAGAAAGATAGAGAAGAAGAGAGATAGACAGGCAAAAAAACACGATTTCGGTTCTGGCAACACATGGATTTCCATCTACCTGATGATGACTCTGTTGCTGTTGGTGATATTGATGTTGTGGTGATTGTTGCGCATAAGAGGGCAATGGCGAAGGTGGACCATTATTATTAGTATTACGAATATTTGTACCCTCTTGATATTCACTTTCATCACTAACGTATTCACCAGCCTCTACATTCTCTTTTGTTATTTCTATTGATGGAATACTTCCGCTACTGTCTTGTTGATTATTTGCATTTTGTTTTTGCGATTTCTTCAATAAGGCCATAAGTTAATCGATATTTTTTTTTGATATAAAATTTTATTTTTAAAAATTAAACTTCTTTACTTATTTATTATAGAAAAACTAACTCATATGTGTCAAAAAAAGAAGTTTTTAAAGTTGTGTATAATGAAGAAGAGGAGAAAAAGTATGAAATTTATCTCTAACTCTTGTATTGCAATATTGAAAGTGATTCTGTTTTATTTTTATTCTTTAAATATTTTAGTTATAATCAGAGTTGTTTTTCTAAGGTAGAGACAGAGGAAAAAAAATTCTTCATTATTCAAGCTCGCCTACTGATAGTAAAAAACAAGTTAGAACATCAGCTTTTTCTAGAAAGCTTTTATAAAACTCTTAAACTAAATTTGTTTAGTTCTAACAGACTTCTAAATACTAAGCAAAAAATTTGAAAGTTTCGTTGCAAAATTTCTTGAGAAATAACAGAAAACCTCAATCAAAAATTTTCTCAAAAGCTTTCTAGTAAAAGCTAGTGCCCTAATTTTTTTTAATCTCAATAGGCGAACTTGAAAAATAAAATTTTTCTTTTGATCTGTTCCTAACTTGTGTTTTTCATAGCCATCTATGTTTACATTTTTGTTTTCGTTTATATAATCAAATGTAAACAATTAAAATTTGCTAATTTTCTTTTTTATTAAATCCCTGGGGGGCCAAACAGAATTTTTTTCGGTTAAATTTTTTAAATTTTGAATTGAAATTTTTGCGATTTCCCCTGAAAATTTGGTGAAAAACTGTCAAAATTTTAAAAAATTCAAGTAACCGTTATAAAAAAAGCATTTTTGTTTCTACTTTTTGACAAAAAATAAAATAGATATTAATGAATTAGTAATCAAAATGTATTGTAAGTGTTGATACAGTCAATCTAAACCTAAACCAATACAAATATTTTTGAAAAACAAAAGATTTCGAATTTGGTTGGATAATTTCGCATGTTTTTAACTGTAGTTCTTAATTTGAAATAAGTACCAAAAAAGCGCGCCAATTCAAATTAAGTACCAAAACGGTCTGTTTGGCCTCCCAGGATTAAACCTTTATAATAAAATCATTTCAAATTGAACTCAATGCTTTAATTGTTTAATGACAGTTTAGTATTGCTAACTGAGATAAAATAAGCATGGATAAAACTATTATTAAAAAGATTTTAAGTGAAATAAATTTTCCAAATTTTGCTTGTTTACATTTTGTTAAATAAACAAAGACAGAAATTTTTCGTCTGTATAGACAAAATCAAGGGTTGTGAAATATTGTCATAAATTGCAAAAAAGTTTTTGATACTTTTTATACAAAAAACATTTTTTAATGGCAACTTTGTTTTGTTTATCAAGATAAAATCTATCAGAATTCTATATAAACGTAGACAGTTTATGACACAACTCTGATTAAAATAATTGTGAGAGAAATTTTATCATTTACAAAAAGAAATAAATTGAGAAAAAAATTAGTTTCATAAATAAAAATTTTTTATATTTACCATTTGATTAGGTTTTTGCTGTCCTGGAAGATTTTGCATTTGCATTTGTTGCTGCATATTACCCATTGGTTTGTTCATGGGATTCATTTGACCCATTTGATTCATTTGATTCATCTGATTCATTGGACCACCCATTCTCTGCTGCATCATTTGCTGTTGTTGATTTTGTGGCATTTGTTGCGTTTGTTTTTGATTTTGTCTCATTCTTGCAGCGTTTCTTACGCCATCTTGTTGTTGATTATAATCAGAGTCATAATAAGTATTAAAATTGTTATATCCTAATTGCCAATTGTGTACAACTTTGTTTGTTTTGTGTTGAGTGTAAGTTGTGTGCATTTATATGGTAAAATGTGAGTGTAAGAAAAACAAAAAAAAATGGTATCGAAAATAATTAAACACGGCACTAATAAAGGAGAAATCAATCAAAATGAATGTAAAACGAAAGAGAATTGTGTTTGCATGTCTGTATAAATGAATTAGTGAATGATAATGTTATATAGTAATACATACGTGGAATTGGTGTTGCCATGCTGTCTGCTGATTGAGCGTCACGAGATTTGGTGCGCACTGTAACAACTTGTGGATTTATACCGACTAATTTTGTAATGTCTATTAAAGCATGATCTCCCGTTGGAGAATCGACATCTGTGACTTTTTTGCCATCTGCAAAAACAGCGTAACCCGTCACTGGACCAGATGCTGGTGGTCTTGAAACTGGCAGCCATGTTACAAGCAAAGTACCATCTTGTGGACCTGGTTCTACTTGTATTTCCTAAAATTATCACATTTTAATATTTTAAAATAAAGTCTCAATATCATAATCTTGGTATTATCAAGCATTTAAATAAAATACAAATTTTCGAAAACATTTTTCAAAAAGTTCGTTCAAAGTTGCAAAAAACTTTCAAATGTTTCAAAAAAATTTCAATTTTTCAAGAATTTTCAAAAATTTTTCAAAAGTTTCAAAAATTTTCAAATTTTTCAAAAAGCTCTCAAATTTTTCAAATTTTTTTTAAAAAACTAAAATTAAATTAAATAAAATTTAAAACTCTTTTTCAATATCGCTCTTTCTCAAAGTAATAGTACTTATTTTCTTCATAAAACAGGTTTCATTTTATAGCATTTTACTTTAAAGCTTAAAAAGATTAAAATTTTGTTCACAAAGTTAATTTTCGAGAATTAATTATTATGCGTTTTTGAAATTTCAAATATTAGGGGAATGCAAACCACAAAAAATTCAAATTTTAACGGACAAAATAATACCAAGCTTTTAATTAAATATGTTTAATTTACTTGAGGAGGATCAGGTAATCCTTTTGCTAATGTTCTAAAGTCTGTATATGCACCGGGAGCTTCTTCATGTGGCGGTGGTGCACCAGGAGCTGGTGCTGGTGGTTGTTGTCCTGGTGCTCTTAATTGTTTTGCTCTTACAGTTACACGATATTGAGTGCTTGGTGAAAGTCCTAAAATATAAAAAAAAAATCATTATTGTTATATTAAAAAGAAAATAAAAGTTTTACCAGTGATTGTGTGTCTATAAACACCAGGTTTAAGAGTTCTAACTTCGACATTATTGACACATACTACATGCTGATGATTTGAATTAGCGGGAAGCCATGATATGACTGCACTTGAGCAAGTTATATTTGTAGCTTTAACATTAGTTGGTCCCAAATGGGAAACATCACGACCTATGATCATTGTGCATGCTGCATCACGAGAAGTTCTTCGATTTGCTGTTACACTTCTAACACTTACTCTATGTGGCTGCAATGACAATTTTTCATTAAACAAAATTAAATGAAAAAAATAAATTGAAAACTTACTCGATTACAATCGACACCTTCAACTAATGCACGTGTTCGTTCAGCTGCCTTAACCGTGACTTTTAAATTTCCATCCACATATACATGATAGCTTTCAATTTGATGATGTCCATATTGATCAGGTGGATTCCATCCAATAAGCACACTCTTATTTAATTGCCTCTCTAATGTTAGATGTCTTGGTGCGGGAACTAAATCGGACAACATAAAATCAGCAACTGTCACGTACACTTTTCATTTTTTATAGTTTTTTTTATTTATTTATCGAATCGAATGTGTTAGCGAGTGAGAGAGTGAGTCATGAAATTTTTTGTTTTGATTTTTAAAAGGAAAAAATTTTTCTCATATCAATAACTTGAATATTTTTCTTTTTTGTTTTCACATGAATAGACAATTAAGTGCTTTGATAGATAGAAAGGAAAATTTTGTTCTATGTTTTTTAAAAAAATTCACATTAGGTTTGTATTTTGATAAGACAGTTAGAGAATTTCGAAAGGTCTAGAGGTAAACAGCTATTATACTTGGAAATCTTTCAAACGTTTAAAATATTCCAAAAAGTCTTAGTAGGCGCAACTAAGAATTTTCGAAATTATTTGAACTTCAATAAGTTTGTTAACAAAAAACTTAAATATCATCGTTTAACTAATTATAAACGTTCCTTAGTGTAACAGATGTTGTTATTAAACTAAAACAGACTTTATTTCGCACTATTTCAGCCTAAAACCCAGGCGAGGACACTCAATCATTTTTAATGATCTTTTATGATCTTTCGATCTTTCAAAATTTAGTAATTTTGTACATTTTGCGAAAGAATTTCACTACAAAATTGCTTTGACCATTTAATTTATGCTCTCTTTATTGATAAAACCGTTTTATTCATTGAGAAATCAAGCAAAAATAAAGTTTGAATTTTTGTTTTGATAAACAAAACTTTTGAAAAATGTAAACAAAAAAAGCAAAAGTTTAATTTTCTGCTTAAATGAGGACTTAAACTGCAATATGCTGCTATATAATTATAAAATATGATGGCATAAGCCTTTATTGAGCATTTTAAATCATTTTATTGAAAGAAATATGTCTTTTTTATCAAAAACAAAAATGTGTGATCTTTTATGATCTTTTTTCAAGTGTTCTCGCCTGGCCTAAAACTTGAAATATTTTGATTTTATTTCAAAAATATTTTCGAAATTTTCGAAAATTCAAAAAATTTCGAAAAGGGTAATGCAAACAATTTTTTAAATCATTTTTTAACGGTTAATATTTTGAGTAAAACTACCAGATTTAAAATGTAACTTATGTGTCCACAAACTCAATTGACATTCACTTTGACAATCAATTTTTCCCTTTCCTTGAAGGGGAATGCAAACTGAATTTGAAAATATTTCTTCAACAGTCAAAGTTACTAAGGAAGAAACAAAACAATAAAAATTTGATTCATTGTTGTGTCTACTTATTTGAAACATCAATAATAAGTAAAATATGATAACGGTACATTGAGAAAAAAATTATTGTTATCTTGTTCAGGATTATGGTTTGTATGCAAAAAAATATCACAATCAATTTTTTTATTACATATACACAGAAGAAATAACCATGAATTTCTCATACTTTCACATTTGATGACGATAGTTGACAAAAATAAACAAAAATTTACCTGGATCAAGTTCATCTTCAGGATCAAGCGGCTGATCAGTATTAACAACATCACTTATTCGACCCAATTCATCATTCGGCATCATTGGTGGCATAGTATGCGGCATCATCATTGGCGCAGGATCCAAAGGAATTGGAACATCATCAGCATCACGTAATGTCGACACAACAGCTTGATGAAACTCTAATAAATCATCACCTAGAAAAAGTTTTCACGTTATTTGCCATTTTGAAATCAATCGTTATTGGGAACAGAAGGGAAAATTTATTATAGCTAATTTTATCAAATGTGAAAAACGATAACGAATAGCAAATAGCATGCACAAAAACAGAGATAAAAAATCATATGCGTTTAACTAATTACATAAACAACAGAAAATTTTTCATATATTTAGAAAAGGAAAATATTGTGCAATATTGTGTGAATAAATACTTTTATTTTACTTCTTATTATTGTCACGCGAAAATAGGGAGAAAGGAGAAAAGAAGTTTGTGCAAGAGAAACCATAATATAAGATAAAACACTTATACAACACTAGAAAGATGAAAGAGACAGAAGGAGAGAGAGATCTAATGTAGGAAAATTTAATTCTATTTTTAGATAGACTTTATCTATTTTTACACATAATGAACCATCTCCCTTATTGTTTCTTTTTTAGCGCATTTTTGTTTACAACAATTCAGTTTATATTTTCACTTTGTCTGACTGGTTGTGATCTCAGAAACTTTTGGTTTTTTTTGCTTTCGATTTGTGTTAAAAACTTAGTGCAGTGACGCTTAGTTAGAAAGCTATCACTGATTCCATTACTCGATAAATTCCTCAGGGGTGGACACTTCCAAAAATAATCATGAAAAATCACCAAAAATCACAAATAATCATACTTTTTTAAAGCCTGTTCAACAGTGAATTTCGAGCACTTACACAAGTTTAATCATTGCAAACTTTGAATCGAAATTTTTTTTCAAGCTCTAGGTTTAATTTAAAACAAGTTTTAGCTCAAAAGCTTTTGTTTTGACCAAGCTAAAGCATGATATTTCAATGAGTAAAATTTTCAAAAAATCATGAAATTAAATTCCAGTTTTTCGGTCATAACTCGTGAACTATATGGTCTAGAGCTGTAATTTTTGTACCATTTTGTTAATATTTCAATTCTCTATCAGAAACAATCATAAAACAGACATCGATTTTCCCAAAAATTTCCAAATTTCCTGGTAAATTCCGAAATAAAATTTCAATATGAAGATTATTTTCAAAATTATATCATAGATGGCGTTTCAAACGAATTTTTATAGTTATCCGTTATAACAGCTATGCAAAATTTGACATTGTCAACTAAAAGAATATCAATCGACGATATTTATGATTTAATCAACAATTATAAAGTTGTAACTTTCATTTATGAGTCCTACACTAGACATTAAAGTTCAAGAAATTTAAAATTCGAATTTTCTTGCTGTTATAACTAACTAAGTATTTAAGAATGCATTGTCATCGGATTCTGAATTAGATATAATGTTTCAGAACCCTAACTAGTCGGAAACTTGTCGAAAATTGAGTTGCAAGATTTGTACGTTACAGACAAGAAAGTAAGTTAAAAAGAACGTTACCTTTAGCATGCCATGGCAAGTAAACGGAAAGACGCAATCAAAGGGTGCGAACTTCATCAAAAAAAGTATCAAAAAATCAAATTTCATTTTTTGATGTTTCCCATACAATTTTTTTGATTTCTCTAGATTTTTCAATGATAACTATGATCGATTTTTATTTAAAGTATCAAAAGATCTTACCCCTTGGACGCAGTATATTTTTGTTTACTCGGGACATAAAGTAATTTTATTTATTATGTAATCAGTTAATAAACACTTTTCTGTTGTGACAAAAATGCGCTAAAATAATCCGACCTAAGGCGGATATTCTTTATATCATTATCGCATTATTTGAATAATCAAATGATTGTCTCTTGACATAAAGACAACACTTAATTACATCTCAAGTACTGCGATAAAGATAATTTTTTTTGTTATTAAATACTTACCAACTAATCTTTGCACAAATGATGCTGGTACAAGACCTCGTCTACCATCTAATAATTCGGCATCAAAATAACCACCATGTGGTTCCCCATTTCCCCATACTAATAGATAATCCCCTGCACACAAAGCTAGTTCTCCTTCTGATCCTTCAACGCTGTAATTTTGTGATTTTTTTAAAATCAATATTTTAATTTTGGTGATATTTTTTAGCGTTTTTTTATGTGAAAAAACTTCTGACTATTTTTTTTTCTTTGTACTCTTGAAAGTTAAAATAAAAACCAATTTATTTTTTCAATAGTCAGAAGCTCATGCAAAATGTGTTTGTGTGTAAATGTGTTTTATTTTAAAAAATATTAGAATTTCTCTTACTCAGGTGGATCATAAGAAAATCTAGCCATAAAAACGCAACATCGTCCTTTTCCCGGAATATCTAGCATATCAACTTGTGGTTCACCATTTCCATTCAAAGTTAAACCGTGTGTGCGACCTTAAAAAGTTAAAAGTATCTCTTAGAACCCATTTCGCTTTCTTTTTGTTTTAATATTTTTTATCGGGAAAAATTATGAAATTTCATAGATTTGCAATAGGTTGATTGACAAGAATAAAGTAATATAAATTTGCACATCAACAAAGTGTAAAGCTGTACAAAAAATAAATTTTATTTAATGTTTTCTTGGTATTATCTTTCTTGTATTTTGAAAAAGTTCGTTAAAAGCAAGCGAAAGTAACTCTAACAAAAAATCATTAGGGTTCGGCATTATGCAGATAAGAAGAAGAATTTTGCGCATAGTTTTCTTCTTCTTATTCATTTTTACATGGAAAATTCAAGAAGAAAATTAAGCGCATAATTCTTCTCCTTATCTGCATAATGCCGAACCCTGAAAATCATACAAAATTTTTGAATTTCAATGGTAACTTTGATTTCAAAATTATTTGAATTTTGAAAAGTTCGTTAAAAGTTACATTGAAAATAATCTAAATCTTCTTCTTTTATTGAATATTCCTTTTTCTCAAAGTAATAATAGTTGTTTTGTTCATGAAATAAACTTAATTTTGTAGTATTTAACTTTTAAACTTTGAATAATTTAAATTTTTCTTTACAAAAATGATTTTCGTAAATATTCGAATATCAAGGGGAATGCAAACAAACAATTCAAATTTTAACGGATAAAATTTCTTGACTGATAATACCAAGAAAATTATTAATAAAAAAGATTAAAATTTGCTTCTTGTTGTTTGATTTAAAAATGTAAAATTAATTTGCTGATTTTTGTTGCTGCTTTCTGTGTATAAGTGTTATTGCAACTAATAAAAATAATTTAATTTTGTTTGTTATCAGCAAGAATCTTTTATATTCGTCAATATTTTATATTTTAAAAATAACCAATTATTTCAAAAAACAAAAATGAATTTATAAGAAAAAAAAGTTTGCATAATTTAAAAAGTTTACAAGCAAAAAAATTTTGTTTAATTTGATTTTAGAGATAAAATTTTTTTATCCCAATATTGTGAAAAATAAAGAAAGAAAATGAAAAACAATGAGAAGAAAAAAAACTCACCTTCAAGATCATCAAGAGCACCCAAACGAGACAATGGACGACTTTGCGAATGCATATAGCCAGGATTAATGCCATCAAGACGAGAATAACTGTCTAAGCCCCAGCTTCCAGGTATTGGTGAGCATGGAGTGTTTACACGATTATACCTATTGATGCCAATATCAAAATCATCTAAAGTTTTTAATTTCATAGCACCGGATGTTATTAATGGATTTGTGTATGTTGAATATGATGATGTGTTATATCCTAATCCTAATGATGTCAATCGACTAGACCCGCCCGTTAAATCGTTAAAAAGATTTGATGAGGGTAAATTCAGTCCGGTTGTACCTAAGCCAGTGCTCAATAAGCTATGACCGGTTGCTCCAAGACCGACACTTGATAAGCCAGTCGTGCCTAAGACTCCACCACTGAGTCCAACCGTACCGGTTGTTGACGACTGACCAACTGTTGGATATGTGTAAGAAGATGCGACAGGAGCTCCACTTAATCCTAATGTGTAACTAGCAGAACCTGATGGCAATGTATATGTATTATGTAACGACAGGACGGGCATTGTAGAGCTCTAAAAATATTTCCAAAAAAAAAAACATAACAGAAAGAGAGAAAAAGATTTACGTTAGAAAAATCTATTTCTTCTTAAAACTTTATACAATAAGAATAATCGCTGAAAAAATTAAAACATTTATTGGCAAAAATAATGAGAAAAATTATAAACAAAATTTTTCCTATTTTTTAATAGAATAAAAATTCAAAAGAAACATCCATACATTCATTTATATCTATACCAATTATTAAATTTACTCTAAACTATCTTCATCTACATACTAAAATTCATTTCTCTTCTCTTTATAAATTAAGCAACCAGTAAACACACATTTAAATTTTATCAAAAATTAAGTTCAATGTTTAAAACTTCCTAACATCATAATCTTGGTACTATCAATCGAATCATTCATTAGAGAAGTTAGTTGAAATCAATATAGAAAAAATCTTATTCTTATTTTTCAATTGAATATTCTTGAAATCAAAGATATTGTTATGCTGATGAATAAAGAATCAATATATATGTAGTTGAGTGATGTCCGTCTATACCCAGTAATTAGTGCTCAGCACTTATAATTTAATTTGACCACTATTAATTCGAGTGTTCTAGTGCTCAGCACTATTAATAAGTGTTTTAGT
>JACWBX010004041.1:8857-19182 GCA_014622435.1 Polypedilum pembai
TTGAAAGCTTCTAAATTTTGTTCAAACTCTTGATCTCAAACATTTGATTTACTTCACATTTGGTTTCATAATTTCAGACTTATAAATTTGATCTATCATATCGTATTCGAGGCTTGTATTGACACCATTATGTCCCGCTCACTAATCTGTCAACGAGAATGCAACAATCTAACGTTAAAACTAAAAAGTAGAAAATAATATATAATTTAAAAAATTAAAAACTATATTCTTATCAAAGCGAACTAAAAAGTAAAAAATAAGCTTTTAGGTAAATTAGCTTTTCTTACAATTAAAATTTACTGTATAATGTTGTCCCGCACACTTTATAGTGTTAAATGTTAACATATAATTAAGTGTAATAGTGTAAGACTAAAATTATTGAATTAAATAATCAAACGTAACTTCACCATAAAGACTTCATCAAAAGACAAGAGACCTTAAAAGCTTATTTTGTACTGCAATAAATTTTTACTTTTTAACTCTTTACAACAAATTTTTTTCTCTTTTTTTACTTTTTGCTTCGCTCTAATAAAAGTGTGGTTTATAAATTTTTTAACTATATAATATTTTTATATATTAATTAATTGAAGAGGTAATGTCACGTTAAAATTGGAATTTTTTATAAGTAGCTAAAAAAATTTGTTTAGGAATCAATTAATCAATAAAATGTTGTGCGTAGCAAAAAATAAATGTTTTAAAATTATATGAGAGAATATACAATATATTCGCTCATTCTCTTTTCTTTTCTCTCTCAGTCTGTAAATATTTAAACTCGATTGACTTTGTGTTTCATTCACGATTTTTCTCTCCTTCTATTGAGACAACTAAAAAATAACGCAGCATAAAAAAGTTTCACGGTCAAGTGAGTGAGTGTGTCTTTGCCATTTTTGATAAACAAGAAAAATTGTTTAGAAAGCACTTGATAATAATTTAATTTTACAAAAGAACTCTATGCGAATACAGTTTAAAAACACTTATTTATGATAAATTTTCGAAAGAAAAATTATAAAGTGTTTTAAAAATAGAACAAAAATTTTCATCTATCGCACAAAGAAATATTTGACGAGGTAACTTTTTTCCATATTCTTTTTTATTGGTTTAGGCTTGATGATCTTTTATTAATTTAACTAAGTATTGTTATGCAAAATTCTTTAAACTTATGTTTATTAAAAGCTTTACTTTTACTAAAACTTTTTTCTTTTTATAATTCACACTCAAAAAACAATATTGTGTGAATCGATGATAAATGATTTATAGAATGTATTTGACTTTGTTCAAGGAGTGTTTATAACATACATACAAAACACTAAAATCAATCGCTTAAAGTCATCATAAAGCAATTTCAATCATTACTTCAATGCTAAAAAAGATGACGTGAGCATTAAATTGCGATTTTATTTGTGAAGAATTCAGAATTATAAAAAGTATTGTATAAGTTACTAGTTTATACTCTTCTCTTTTCTAAATATTTGAATGTATTTTTTCAACCGGCTTTTAATGAATCTTATAAGAAGCAAAAGTTCAATGTCGATATGTGTTTGCATACAAGTGAAAAAACTTTTTCAACCGGCATTTTTATTTTCGTGAGATAATCGTCAGAACTATAATTACATCACCTCAAGTATTATTCATACATGAAAGAATGCTTTCTTGCAAATGAGCTTCAAAATGATGATATTTATGATGTCACTCATTTATTAATAAAATATAGGAACAATTGTAAAATAATAAAAAAAATGTTTTGTGGTTCCGGTCGCCGGGCTAAATTTAGTCGGGAAAATTAACTGATTTACCTTATTTATTTGAAATTTTGAAGAAAAAAAATTAATTAGTTCTGATATACATTGACAAGAGTTTAATGATTTTCAAGATTGTAATATTTATTGATTATATTTTAATTCTATTTTAATATATTTGTCAGTTATCGTTAATTTCAAAAACCTATTATAGTATTAAATTAAATTTTTAAATTTTTTTATTATATATATTTATATTTCTTTTATTTTTTGTTTTCTCATCTCATTTTCAAGAGCAAAAATAAATCAAATCAGAGATCATAGGAAAGAAATCAATTCAATTTTTTTGTGAGACTATTTTAGAGTGTGAAGAACATAAAGGATGAGGTTGGTGAAAAAATTAACTAAATGATCAATAAAATTTTATTGAATAACTGTTTCATACGCCCAAGTAACTAAAAATATTTTTATTACGAAAGACAAGTTTTCCCTAACTTTTTAGGGAAGTTATTTGCTATTTTCTTCATGTGCGAATTTTAATTTTTTTAACTTAAAAAATAATTTGTTTATTGAAATTTTTATTAAAATAAAAAAAAATATTTTAATATTTTTTATCACTAAATCTAACAAATACTATACAATATAATAAATTACTCTATTGCAGTGAGAGTGACTCTTTATTGGAAAACAAACAGGACAAAATGTCAAACAGCAAAGAACTGACACCAGAGAAAGCGGAAATAGAAAGGAGATCTGAAGATGGAAGTATTTTATCAATTTTGTATTCTGCTGCCAAAAAAGTTGCAGTTGTTGGAATTGTTTATTTTGTCGGTTATATGAACTGGAGCGTCGCTTGGCTTATTTGTCCATTACTTTTGAGTGTTATTCGTGATCAATTTCGCCATCAACATGATGTTAGAAGACAAGTTGCAAAAGCTAGTGCCCTTGCTAATGATAAAGATGTAATTTTAGCACGTCTGAATGATTTACCTGCTTGGGGTAAAAACAATTGAAAAACACTATGATGAATAAAATAGCTTTAATTTCCTTCTTTTTAAAGTTTTTTTTCCTGACGTAGAACGATGTGAATGGCTGAATAAAATATTAAAACAAGTGTGGCCTAATGCCAATCATTTTGCAAGAAATATGCTAAAAGAAAGTATCGAACCGAATGTTCAAAAAGCTTTACAAGAATATAAGCTAAATGGCTTCAAATTTGATCGTATGATTCTTGGCTCAATTGTAAGTTTGAAATAATTTCATGATTTCAAAATTTTATACAAATGATTTTTGTTGTTATCAGCCTCCACGTATAGGAGGAATAAAAGTGTACGATAAAAACGTTGCTCGAAATGAAATAATCATGGATCTAGATCTATTCTATGCTGGAGATTGTGATATAAACTTTTCACTCGGTGGAGTACGAGGAGGTATCAAAGATTTTCAAATTCATGGAACTGTACGCGTTGTGATGAAACCATTGATTCCAAATCCTCCATTAGGTAAAAAGAAATGCAATGATATATTTAAAATCAATAATGAATTTCGTAACTTTGTTCAAAGTTGGAGGACTTCAAATATTCTTTCTTAACAATCCGAATATTGACTTTAATTTGGTTGGGGTCATAGATTTACTAGACATGCCCGGACTTTCAGATATTTTACGCAGAATCATTGTTGAACAAATAGCATCTATGATGGTACTTCCAAATAAGCTTCCAATTGTTTTAAGTGATCAAATTGAAGCACTTTCATTGAAAATGCCTGAACCTGAAGGAGTATTGAGAGTTCATGTGGTAGAGGCAAAGAATTTAATGAAAATGGATATCGGCATGTTGGGTAAAGGAAAGTCTGATCCATATGCTATTGTTACAGTAGGTGCACAACAATTCCGTACACAAGTGAGTATTTGGTGTTGTAAATGCAAAAAATCAACAATTTTAAGACATAACAAAATTTTTGCAGACTATTGACAACAATGTTAATCCTAAATGGGACTTTTGGTGTGAGGTATGTGTACTTTTATATTATTTTAAAAAATTTTATCCAATGCATTTATCATCCTCATCACCATCATTACTGCAAGAAAAATTTCAAACCAAATAATTCCCCTCTATCTTAGTTTCTTTAAAAAAGAAACTCTAATTTCCTGTACACAAAAATTTCAACTTTTCAAATTTTTCTATCTATTTTTCAAGTACATGTATTGTTTTAAATAAAAATAATGCATGCTATATCTGTATATTTATGATGATATTTGTCAAAGAAAAATTTTAAATTTTATTCTCCTTATCGGAAACATTATTTTTTAATGATAACCACGATAAACAGATAAAAGTTTCGCTTTAAAATTTATTTTATTTGAGGCACGCGACTATGTGATAACTTGTAATTACTTAATTGGCCGATAAAAATATTTCATATTATTTTATCGTATGTACACAATGAAATTTGGTCTATTTAAAATTAAAATATGAAATTTTTTTCAAATGTAATTTCACAAAATTGAATTTGAAAAATTTCCTAGCTCTTACTCTTTTGAAAATTAAAGTATGACACTAAAAAATTATAGAACGATTGAAATTCTTTAATTTATAAAATCTAAGGTAATACATTTTCAAGAGTAAAATTAGATACAATACTTATTGACTTACGTATTTATTAATCATCAATTATTATTTTAAAAATTATATATTTTATGCTTAAAGCATAAGAAATGAAAAAAGAGATTTTTTATTTAAATCTAACAAAAATCAGGCAAATATATACGCTGAGAGTGGTCAAAGTCTTACGATTCAACTATTTGACAAAGATGATGCAAAGGAAGATGAGAGACTTGGCATGTACGTATATTCAATTACACACTATAACAAAAAAAAACAACAATCAACAACAAGAAAATTGCATGAAAATGAATCACTCAATGACATCATATCATGAAAAAATCTTTAATAAAAACCATCAGTGATGTATTAATAGCGTATTTTCCTCTTACAGATCAGTGTTTTGTTGCAAAATTTAATTTATACTTAACGAAAATAATTTCGAAAGTCTTTTCTGTTAAATTCATGAAAATATTTGTGTAAAATTGACATCAGAATACGCTGACCAGCAATTATATTTGAAAAACATTTCAAAATTTTTGGAATAACTCATGAATGGCATGGAGTTTCGGATAAACTTCCGTTACACAGGAATACTCATAGCAGCAATAGATTAAAACAAAAAGACAGACGGACAATAGCGCCTTTTTCCTTTGAGAAAAATGCGCTAAAAATAATCATGTGATTATAATTTTATTAACGAATAATCATGATCTCATGTCAAAAAGGGTTTAAACTTTAAAATGTATGAACAAAATGTGTATTGCAATCAATGTTATTGAATGTGATTGGTGAAGGTAGGATATAGTTTTTTATTTTAAAAGCTCGAGCATGATTTCAGTGAATTTTTATGGAATGAAGCAGTTTTACTTGTGACTGTTGCGATATTTTTCTATTACGACTTCAATTATATATTTTGAAAATGTATGAATTTGCACCTTTTTATTAATTTCTCCTACTTCTCTATTTCAATCCATACAACAAACTTCATTCATTATTTCACAAATATATACATAAAACATGTGACTCAAAAAATATTTTAAATTCTATATTCTTATTTGTTTAAAATATCTACACATATTTGTCACATCTAATTCGAAATTGGAGGCTGAAGTTAATGAGACGCTTAGACAAGAATTATTAATTCAACTTTGGGATTATGATGGTTACTTTCCTGGGGTTCAAGGCGATGATTACTTGGGCCAGTTAGTACATCTCATCTTTTTTGAGTTATCAATTTGTTCCGCATTTACAAATATTTTGAGCGAGTGTTGTTTTATGTATATTATACAAAAATTCTAACCATTTCACCTAATTGTTTTGTGTTTTTTTACAGAACTTTTATCATAATTAAATATGTTAAAAGTAACATAATTATTATAGTTTTATTCAAATTTATTGTCAATTCATTATTACTTTCTTTATTACTTTCAACTTTTATTATAAAAAATTGACTAAAATTATTTGGTGTATTTGGTGACATTTTTTTACTAACAAAGTTTTTCGCTGTTTTCAATTGACCAAATAGGCTTTTGTCGATTTTATACACAGTACTATTATAACTATTAAGTTATTTGACTGGGACAGGACTGGAAAATCAGACCATTTGGGAAAGTTAGTATCATATAATGTATTTGTAAGCTTATTTATAAGAATGATTAGATATTTTCATTCATGATAAAAAAGAACAAATATTAATTTAAATGAATAATATTCATTCTAAAATTAATATAGTTTGAATTTCCAATCACATTTTAAAGTAGTTAGCTATCAACGAAATATGTTTATAATATGTAGATAAAAAGTGTGGGATGTACTAAACAACTAACATGATTCATGCAAAATGTTTTTGAGTGCAAATTTTCTGCATGGCGATTTTTTTCTAGTGATTTCTAATTAATTTAAAATATTTTAAAGAATTTTTTCTAAATTTTTCATTATTTATTTAGGGCAACAGTTGAAATTTCTAGTGTTTTAAAGAAAGGAGAAGTGGACACATGGCTAACACTTGAACAAGCCAAACATGGAATGGTGCATCTTCGTCTTACATGGATGGAGTTGAGTAGCGATAAAAATGATCTTAAAGCTGCCCTAAGTGAAACACAAATGCTTCGTGTCACTGATATGAGTACCGCTTTGTTGACTGTATTCGTTGATTCTGCAAGAAATTTACCTGTAAAAGAAATATTTTAAAAATTTTGTCGCGATAAATTAATTTATTACATAATTACAGCATGCGAGACAAACGTCAAATCCCGATCCATACTTAATTCTTGAAGTAGGAAAAAAGAGAGAACAGACTTCTGTTCAAATGCGTACAGATTCGCCAGTTTGGTAAAATTTTTACTAACTTTTAATTGTTTTCAATAGTTAAAATACGATACATTTCTTTCTGAAGGGAACAAGGATTTACTTTTCTTGTATCAAATCCTGAAAACGATACACTTCAATTGAAGCTTATGGACCAAAAAACAACCAACGAAATCGGGAGATTTACATATATTATTGCCCATCTTATGTCAGTCAATAATATGGAAATAATAAGTCAACCTTTCCAACTACAAAAAAGTGGTCCTGAATCAAAAATAATTATGGCACTTTCACTTCGAATACTTAAGCGTGCACAAGCAATTGAAGTTGATGAAAATGATGATTTAAGTATCAAAGAGGATATAACTGACGAAACGGTTAAAAATACTTTAAAAAAGCAAGATTCAAATGTTTCGCGTACAACTGTCAAGATTGATACTGGAAATATTGAAGAACCAGTAACAATATCTAGTAATTCTACCAATCTCGCTACAGCTCCAGTTCCCCATTCACCAAAGTCATCAGACAAATCTTTTCTAGAGCGTAATCCTTCAATAAAATCATTGCTCGAAGATGCAGGACCACTTGGTGCTATAAATTTAACAATCCAATATTCAGTCCAACGTCAACGACTTATTGTTATTGTCCATAAAATCAAAAATATTCCATTAAAAGATCCATCTAATATTCCTGATCCGTACGTAAAATTATATTTGCTACCAGGTCGAGCTAAAGATACGAAGCGAAAAACTGCAGTTGTTAAGGATAATTGCAATCCGGTTTTTGATGCAACATTTGAATATTTAATTTCATCTGCAGAATTAAATTCGAGTCAACTAGAAGTTACTGTCTGTACTGATAAACTTATTGGCTCGCCAATTTTAGGTATGGTTAAAATTGATTTAAATGACCCAGAAATTTCAAGTTTGGGTAAAAACACATGGTGGAATTTATTGCCTGAATTTAAATCGACCGATTTGTGAAAAAAACAACTTTTACTTTACAACATGGATTTTTTTAGCAAAGATTTTTTAAATTCGAATATTGATTTAAAATTTTTGAAAAATATTTGAAAGCTAAAAATAATCGATAAAAGCTTCATTTTAAAAGAAAAATCATTTAAGTGTTAGAAAGATGTTTATATAAGTTATTAAATAGAATAAGCACTAAGGCTTTTCTATTGTTTATCGATAAATTTTTTTAAATATTTGTTTTATGTTTTCACTTGGTTTTAACGAGTATTTATGATTGTGTTTGAAGAACCAATGTTTTTTAAAAACTCTCTGGCCTTTACTATTGTTCTCTAGCACAATATATATTGAGTCTTCATTCAGTGCGCTTTAAACAACATAAAAAATATTTTACTCATACATAAGTTATCTAATTAATTATATAAGAAAGATATATAATAAAAACATAAAATTCATTTTATTAGACATTTTAACCTTTAAAAAGTATTTTGTTATTTTGAGCTCATGAGTCTTTGAAATTTTGTTTATCATTTTATAACTGTTGCGAAATGTACACAAAAACATGTTAATCACTATTCACAAAAATAACTTTAGCAAGAAAAAAAAAGAACGAAATTTGCTCACTTATTCTAGTTCGTAAATTGACTTGCTTAATGATTACATAATGATTTATAAGCTTCATTGAATAATAAGCAATCATTCTGTATTTGATCCTTGATGATGCTTTGGATTGGATTAGATTTGATTTTCGGGCAGGCGGAGTGATTGCTAACTCATAGTTCAATACTGATATATAAAAATATAAAAAAAGTAGGCACCTAATCCCAACGCCCGCCACCAGACACACAATTGTGTTGGCTGTATGCTTTTGCATGTTCGCACAGAAGTTAATGACTGCTACTTGCGACTTTCAAACAAGGTTTTTATTTCTATCAATGAAACCGCTTGAGTGCCCACACTTCGCTGTAACACTACAAAACATCTCAACCAAACTATCGTGAGAGACCTTACCTTTTATAGTGGGTTCCGAGAGCACTTTTGAGTAAGGGTTCCCTTTTCGGGATCGGGATCGGGATCGGGATTCCCGAAAGCCGCCATTTTGTTCTAAAATTTTAAGTTTTCCAGCTCAAATATGTAAAAAATTCAAAAATTCAAAGTCACCATTTTTTCAATCATGAATTTGTTCACTGAGTGAACTTCACTCGTAACTTTTAAATCCCAAAAAATAATTAACTTCTTGTTCTGGTTCTTAAAAGTTCTTAAATGAAAATATATTTACAGTATAAAAGAGAATTTTTGTCTATTAATTTTAAGAGTTAAAATCAGAGTCCGACATTTTAGTTGCAAATAACTCAATTTAACTTAATTTTATTCGATTAAATATTTCAACCAAAAATCAACTAAAATTAAGTCAAACAACATTTTATTTTTAGTCAACTAAATTTTGGTTGTTTTTTGATTGAAAATTTTAGTCAACTTAATTTTGCACTATGGGCTAGAATGGAAAAATTTTTGTAAAAATTATTTTATTATTTATTCTCAAAGAACGTTACTAGACAATTCTAAAATGCATAAAATCATAATTTTAGGTGCTATCGTTCTCGAGAAATCGCTATTTTAGTGTTTGTGTAAGGGTTGTAATTTTTAGATTTTTTGCTTTCACTTAATGAGTTCTAGTTCAGTCAAATTTCATCCGATTGAGCTTAAATTTATTTTAAATGATAGAAATTTGTTATACGCATATTTTAATACCAAATATGTACATATTTTGTTACTGCAAGTGGTCTGCAGGTCTTTAAGAATGCTTCCAGATTACAATTTTTACTAAAGAAATTGTCTTTACATCGCTGTAGCTTGTCATAGAAAAAAGATTTTTCCATTCTTAAAACGGTATTTTAAAGCTTATACAAATATCTAAAAACAATATTCAGCTTTTATTTCTAAAGTTTGTCGTTTTAAAGTTATGAGGTCTTGTTTAATGAGTGAAATGCGATTTTTGGCATTTTTTCAATTTTTTTGACCTTAAATGCTTTTAGCAAAAAACTTTGTATGAAGTCGGTTCAGGGTTTTAACATTTCTCAAAAGTGTATTTAAATACCAATAAAACGAGGCCAAAATATCGAAATTTGGCCCAGCGCTTTTTGAGCTACAGAGGTTTTTGTACCCCAATGACTTAAATAATTTTTTTAAAAATCAACTGAAACTGCATTCTTTTTAATTTATTATGTCTTAAACTTATTAAATTCCATTTTGTATTAAAAAAACCTACATTTTGATATAAGATACATGATATTTTACACAAAATTCATGATTTTAGAGTCATAAAACATGATTTTAACCGAAAAAATGATATTTAATCAACTTTAACAGCCTCAAAATCAGCCAAATCTTGCTTGAATGTGATGATTTTGGCCTTGTTGGATAGGTATTAAATAGAACTATCAGAAAATTATCACTTTGCCGGCATTTCAATGGAAAATCTTAGAGATAGAGCTCGTCAAAGACAAGTTCTTAGGTCAAAATTGTTCAATCAAATTGAGGTAAAAAATCGAACATTTAATTTTTGACCTAAAACACACTTTTTTAGATAAATTTGGGTCGGAGAAGACGAAAAACACAAAAATTTTCAAAAAATTCTTCAATTTGAGATCGTAAGACGCAATATTTAAAAATTTTAGTTTTTTCATCCTAAAAATCTCAAATTG